>JAFVLL020013819.1:0-57333 GCA_021397915.2 Tor tambroides | reverse complement strand
CATAATTTTTCATATCGGGCCGATGCCGATATTTACATTTAAAGCCATTATCGGCCGATTCCGATATCGGTCCGATAATATCGTGCATCCCTAGTCTTAACAGTATAAATGGTGATCTGAAACAACCCCCCCACCACCTCACCTGTATGAGCGTGTGCAGGGCATCATGGGGCGGCTGTGATGCCGCCTGTAGGATCCGGTAAATAGTGTGTGTCTGGTCAAGCGTGACCTCCAGCAGGTCTCCTTCTAGCTGAAGCTCCTCCAGCTGTGCTCTGGTGGATGTGGTCAGCTCGATCACTGGCCCTTTAAGACACGGCACTAGTGACAACAGAGACTCCACCCCTAACAAGACAAAAGCCAATAGATTAACAAAGAATGAAAGCAGTTTGATTACACCTATCAGTGAGATCTGTGAATGACTGAAGCAGCTAACCTGTAATGTCATGAGAGCCTGACTTCTTAGCAACTCCATTCTGACAGCCAGACTGGACAGGAAGAGGAAAAAGAAGTTAATGTAAAACTTATGTAAAAGATTTTTGCATTTGTTTGATTTCATAAGTTACAACTGCATCGCCTCACCTGTGAAGCATTAGCAGCCTTCTCGTCGCTCTTTTTTGGCGAGTTCACTTCCTCTGTCAGATCAATAACACCGTCTTCTGTTTCCTCTGAGTCAGACAACACAATCACAGTATCTCCATTCCATTTGTTTTTCTCCTCTGGCTCCTCCTCTTTTATACTGCTCATTTCCTGCTCCACTTGTTGGAGTCTCTCTAGCGCCCTCTGTACTTCTGGAGTGTCTAGTGCCTGTTTGGCTCGACCCTGCCAGTTAATGGCTCTCTCTGTAAGACACTGTAACGCCTCTCCCTCTGGCAGACGTACAGGTAACTTCTGTAGCGCCACCAGCAGCGCTAGAATGGTTTCCAGTCGTGGCCGCCGGGATCGTTGGCACCGTGGACAGAGGAAACGCGTGTTCCAGTCCCACCAGCAAAGGGGCTTTGTAAAATTTGTTTCGGAGGAGCCCAGCAGTGATGGGAAGGGCACACAACCTCCGTGGAACCAGTCTTTGCACAGATGGCACCTGTGAAGCAAGGGGTGGGGCTGGCCACTGCACACACACACTGATTGGCTAGAGGTGAGAGAAGGGGCGGAGCCACCATTCTGCAGCAAGGTGCTGTCCGAGTTATACGGCGTGTCTGTGTCCATGGAGTCGCTCCGTTTCCTTTCCGTCTTGATGCCGTTCTGGTCACCACTTGCTCCTTTTTCTATGCCGGGTTTAGTTAAATTCACCTGCTGGAGGCGGAGGAGGGCCTCTTTCTCTAGACGCTCTCCTTCTTTGAATGCCATCACCTGATATTGTTGACATAAAAGTCACATAAATATGTCAAACCTGATCAACTTACAATGAGATAGAGGAAAAAACACTATTCTTTTAGGCTGTTCCAAAACCTAGTTAGCAGCCTCAGCTTTCTGAAGCCAGTAATATACTTTCTATGTCTGTGGTCCACTCATGTTTCCAATTTGTTCTGATTTGAACATTTGAAAACTAAGGTTCATTGTGTCCATCCGTGCTGATGGTGAATGAGGTGTACTTTGAATGGCTTGTGCAACATAGAGTGGAACATGAAAAGTGAAGTATACCTGGATCTTAACTAGGGTTGGGTACTTAAACCCAAACCAGTTTGTAACTGGACCGAATCAGAATGCAGATTTTGGTGCCTCATTTCTGTGATATTTAATGCCTTTAGTTGTTGATTGAAATATTAGCTACATAACACATGCTTAAATTAAAATGCCTAAAGTTAAACTTTCCTTGTAATGACTTGCAATGAGAAGCGCTTCTAAACCTGTTGTCCCAAAAAAAAAAGAAAAAAAAAGAAAATAACATGTTTTTACTCCACAACATCAGTCATATGCTTCCTTTTGTGATCTGATGTGGCTTCATATCACAATGAGGCAGAAAATATGTTCTATACTGTAAAAAAGGCTATGTCGATAAGCAATGGATTACAAATATACTTAATACCAGAGATGGCTTGAATAACACGGATAAACTATACACTGTTGCAGTCGAGTGTTTATTGTCTTTGTTTTATCATTCAAAACATTTCTATCTTCTTTTTATTCAGTTACAGCAATAGGGATGCCTTTGTCCATATTAGGGATTTCCTGGAGAGCCATGAGTTCTGTTACTTCTGTGATGAACATGTGGAGTTTCTGCGTGAGGGCGCCCTCCAGCTTCCAGTATGAATGAAACAGACATTAAATGTGTTTATATGCGCTCAATAATGGCCAATCCATCCTATTTTGGGTAATTTTTTTGAAGTATCGGTTCAGGAACCAGTACTCTTTAGAAAGTATCGATTTGGCACCGGTATCGTAAAAAACCCAAACGATATCCAACCCTAGCCTTAACTGTTGTGGAATCTCATAAGTCACTGATTTGGAACACACTAAGCACAGGAGATTCAATTTACCATTTTTTCCATCTTTGGAGGCATCTAAGCAGTTAAGTGCTTCCTTTCAGAACAGTCTTTGAATCTGGAGCATACTTATGATGCCTTAAAAGGCTGCCCCTGTAGGCAACTCACTATGTTTTGGAACAGAGCGTGTCATACGGTGATTCAGACAAACTGGCAGTCTGATGTATGAACACTCGAAAAGGATAAATGGAACAGTTACGAGTAAACAGTAACTCACAATAGCTCCTGGGTCTCGGAGGTCCTGAGCAGTGAGGCCTAATACATTGACATCAGAATCTGCTTCCGTACCCAATGAGTTTTCCTCCATTTTCTTGCTCTTCTCAACACATGGGCACAACACCTACACAGAGGTGGGGGTAAAACATGGTCATGTAAATCTAAATAATGACGAAACCTTGAATAAAATTTCTGAGTCAAAAGTGCAGATGGTCTCTTCACCTCCAGCAGACTATGTTGGCTGTTCTTCTTCAGGAACGTTTTGCTGGCCTTCTCTCTCCAGGAGTGAGCACTGGCCACCTGCAGTTCCAGCTGCTTCAGCTCCTCCATCTTCACAGGCAGGTCCCGGCCAATGGCCACCAAACCTTCCAGGTCATCCAGACACGGGTAGTGCTCACCGTTCTTCTCAGAAAAGACAGAAAGGACACAGTAAGCAACCACCCTGAATGGCCAAACCATACACATGACCCTATTTGTATCAATAGCCAAAAATACACTGTATGGGTCAAAATTATTGATTTTTCTTTTATGCCAAAAATCATTAGGATATTAAGTAAAGATCATGTTCCATGAAGATATTTTGTAAATTTCCTACAATAAATATATCAAAACTTAATTTTTGATTAGTAATATGCATTGCTAAGAACTTCATTTGGACAACTTTGAATGTGATTTTCTCAATACTTTGAGTTTTTTTGCATCCTCAGATTCCAGATTTTCAAATAGTTGTATCGCGGCCAAAAATTGTTCTATCCTAACAAACCATACATCAATGAAAAGCTTATGTATTCAGCTTTCAGATGATGTATAAATTTTGAAAAAACAAAAAACATAGAACATCAATTCCAGTTTATCAGAACTGGCTAAATTCTTCTCACCTGAATTTCCTCCAGATCAGTGACCCAAGCGCGAGCTCTGCTCAAGCAGGCCTGGAGGGACAGGATGTTAGGCAGCTGCACTGGTATTAGCTGAGCCTCGTTCACAATGGCCTCCAGTGTCGACAGATGATGTTTCTGCCTGCTCGCAAGAAACAATTTAGAGGTGAAAATGTAGGCTGCATTGGTATGGTGACATATTCCACCCCTCACTTGAACCAACTCACCTGTCCTCCAGACAGATCTGTGCTTTCTCCTCCCAGCGCTCGGCTATAGTCAGTAGCTCTTGCAGTTCAGCCATTGCAGTCTCCACTGATACGCTCTGTGGTACATTACAACCTGACTCCATCAAGTTCCTCAGCACAGCCAGAGTCACCTCGCTCCCCTCTGGTCCTAACGTCCGCCTGACCTCTCCCAGCCAGCGACTCTGCTCCTGCAGCCCGCTCAGGAGCTCACATGCTGGGGCTATAACGCACAATGATGCTCCCTCTTCTAGCAGGGCCTGGATCTCTTCAGCCGCGGGTAGAGGAGAGTCCTGCTTCCACTCGCCTTTTGTGCTGTCAATCAGAGCTTGAGCGCGTGCATCAAACTCCTCTATCTTCTGCAATACCGCCTGGAAAAGGAGGGACAATGGTTGAATTTTCAAGCCGATGGCCAAATATTTTATATACCATACCTTTTCCCTCTTTCTTACCTGCACTTCCTCCAGCGGTTTTATAACACAGGGCAGGTTCTGCATGGTGTCCACTAGAGACCTCAGCTCCTCTAGACTCATTCTCCTGCTCTGGCTGTTGCTGAGGAGTTCTGTGCTGCTGCTCTCACACTTGTGTATGTCTGCGAGGACTGTGTTGAGGCGCTGGAGCAGCTCATTATTGGGGAACTTCTTGTCAGCTGCCTCTTCTTTCAGAACCTCCAGATCTTTAATGTCTGAAGAGAGAAGAAAATATTCATTTGGGCTTGTCACTGCATTCAGTTTTGCACATCTCCAGCATCCATAAAACTGTTCACGAATGCAGAGTTTGTGATTTTGTCTCTCTTTGTGGTTTGTCACATTTACCTATTTTGTTGCCTTCTTCCTGCTCTAGGGCTTCCTTCACTCGGTTGGCCCATGAGTCAAAAGACTCGGCACGAACTTTCAGCCGATGCAACATGGCCAAGAGTTCATCCAGAGTATAGCGATACCTACACAGAGGAGGGACCAAAAGCACATAAGACCCTTCCAGAAGAACATATCTCTAGCTAAGAACATAATGCGTAAGATCCCACAGACAAGCACTGTGCTGGTTTACCTGAGGTAGAGTTTTTCACTGGGGCAAGAGCAGAGGTCCTGGGCATGGTAGAGGCAGACAAGACACTCTTGGCAGTTTGAACACGCCAGGGCCGAGAGGAAGCAGGTGGTCTTACATTTGTCACATTGTCTCTCATCATCAGGCAGTAACTCAAAGGCTTCCCTTTCTGCTTCCTTTATGCCCTGAGAAATGACACCACAGTACAAAACACAGTCAATCAGCTATCAAAAAGAGTCTATCAACTTTATTTTATTTGTAGATGATTGTGGTTTTGGCCAGAAAGTAGCAGTTAGGTGTACTAATGCATCATGACTTCTGATTCAAAACCTAGTAAGATGCCTAATTAAGTATTTTGGGCAGGATAATTATAAACAATGTGGACTGGTTTCATTTTAACATCAGATATCATTTTAAGAAAAATATATTAGGTGGTGAATAAAATGGAGGCAAATGAGATTAACTTTTTAAAATTCTAATTAAAAGAAAAAGAATAACAGACAAAATTATGTAAACATTTCCTCAAACAGCATTTTGTAATTTTTATATTCAAGAAAAGTATGAAATAAGAATAAGATAAACTCTGACCTATATTTACTTTGGAGAAACACCCATTAAAATGAACCACATTAACTAAATACTCTATAAACAAAAACTGACAGGGTTTTAATTTATTAGTTTTAACTGAAAAACAAAAAACAACTACACCTAACTAACATGAACTTACAAGCTGGAAGGCACTGATAGTATGATCACTTGTATACTCGTGTAGCAGAACTCATATACATTGCATTAAAATTATATTATACACATGTTTGTAGTCCCAATCCCAGATGTTTTTTCTCATTCTGCAAACATATCTCCGCTAACCCTTTCCAGTAGGCTTTTGCGTAGTTTCCTTTCCTCCTGTACGATGATGAACATCTCCCTGTGCGTGGCGGCTGCCAGGTTCAGATCCAGCTTCTCTGGGCAGGCCGCCATCTTGCAGGTGAGTTCCTCATGAGAGAACACGCAGTAGCGCCTAAGCCGCCGGTAATGCTCAATACAAGAGCGCCCTGTGGGCAGCTAGCATAGAGAGAGGAAGAGCAACAGGATGACTGACATTTAAAAGGTAGTTCCTCAAAGATGCAGCTTATTTGGACCCACACTGCTTTACATACTATAGATTTATGTATTTACCCAGTCTGCAGTGCAGAAGTTGACTGCTTCGGCAAAGTTATATCCCTGATTGAAACCGCTGTGATAAGCTCGTGGAAAAGTGATGACAAACTCCCCAGCACACTGATTGGTTCGAACCACCTGTCAAGTCAATCAAGAAGGGCCATTCACACAAAACATGACAACAATGCCACCAATATATATTTCAGAATATATTTCAGAGCAGAGATCATAAATTTTATACATTGACAGGCCATCAGGAAGCAGCCCTAAAAGCCAAATTAACTTCTATAGAATTACATAGGGTGTTTTTTCAGGCCTTAGTTCACATTCTTAAAATAGTAGTGGCTTAATGATGCAACCTGATTACCTTAAGTACGCTAATTATAATAAAGAGCGTGTGTGCGTGTTACAAACCGGCACTCCATGAGACATGAGTATATTTGGGTTCATGATGGTGACAAGCTGGTGGAGCAGGTCTGGCTGGAACTCGAAGAGCTCAGGTGTAAGTTTCTTCATCACCTCCTCTAACTTCTCTGCAGAAGATGATGGCACACCATACCATGTTTTGGGTTCACCCCTAAAAAAGAGAAACCAAGACCAAAGTCATTCATTGCTGTCCAAGATGAATCAGACTGCGCTTTACAGTACAAAAGACATGTGGTCATCGGTCACAAGCTATGCTATGCTATACAAGTCCCTATGCATTACCAGTGTAAATAGTTGATGGAGTAACTCCAGTGGTCCTCTATGTGCCAACAGAAAGCGGAGAACACCATGCCCACATACAGCCATGGCACCTTCATGCCAGAGATATCGGCATTAATGTGGCACAATACTGACTGCTCCAACACTGGCATAACGTTTAAATTCCAGCCGCTGCGGGCATATTCCTGCAACAGGAACAGGACAGAGATGTTAATTTCCTTTCTTTACCAAAATATGGAAGAACGAAAAGTGACCAAAAAAAAAAAAACTAACCTCTTCCTCATCTGACAAGCTTTTCGTGCCGTTGTTGACAGGAAAACCACTACCAAATTCCTTTGAGTGAATGTCTGCCCCATATTCTACAGTTACGTCTTCTTCAATACTACTGACCAACCTCCAAAACTCCTTCTCAACCAGCTCTGTCGGCACCATCTTAAAAAAAAAAAAATTCAATGTCAATTACATGACTCGTACATGTACAGTAAGTGTCGGTGGTGTTCAAGATTGATTAAAGGCAAGAAAAACACTCACATGGACAGGCATGTTGAAGTAGTCGGCTTTAAAAGTGTCGGCCATCTCACCGAAGCTCTGTAACGTATACTCGCGCGTGGCCTGCTCGAAACCAAACGCCTCTGCTGGCTTTTTACACTCCTACACAGACAACACATTTACAGTTGATCGCTACACCAAGAAATAAAAGTCAGCACTTAGAAAGTATTAGTGTGTTTATATATTACACATTCATTTAGCAGCAAAAAGCCCACAAACAGAAAGAACTGATCAAAACAGTGCTACTTCAGTGGTCATTTTCCTACCAAAATATCCTGTATGACACAACAGAATAATGCAAGAGTTACTGCGGTCTGGTCTCTCACCTCTGCTACACATTTGGGACAGCGCCAGTTCCCCTTGGGTGGGTCCGTGAGTGGAGGTATCAGGCAGAACGTGTGATAATTATCATCGCACCCATCACAGAGCAGCAACTTCTCATCCTCATCCCCACGTCCGCACATCCGACATACAAACGAGTCCACCTGACAGAGTTCAGTTATTGAGTTTAGTAAAATTTTGTATGTGCGCAAGATACTTTTGGAAAAACAGTCAAATTCGAGTGTCTACATGGTTCATTTATCCTGCTAATCGAATTGTGTCAGAGCTACACCATCCCTTCCAATCTGATCATTACTTAATTCTGATCAAGCTCAGTCGGATGGATTGAGGTGTTTATATGAAGGATTTTCAGTCCGATTGAGCCATCAATCCAACTCTTAAGTTCATATGTCTCTCTCAAACTTACAAACTGTGGGTTATTGAGGTTGCGTCTGAGTCTCATGGTCATCTTGGTGCAGGGTTCATCACTGGAGTCATTAGGATCATCAATGTGATTTTTGTCATCATCAACATCCTCCTTGACAATGAGATTCAGGGGTGGTGGAGGAATATCTGGATCTGCTTTTGTGACCGGCGTCTCTCCAGGTTCATCCTTCACAGATGCACTGGCAGCACTGTCTCGCACTATTACCGTCTGCGGCAGTTCATCTGGTGAAAATGCATAATGTGACACTAATTTTATTTTTCATATTTATAAAGAACAAAATCAAATCAAAACTGCAGACACAAACCTTTCTTCCGTGTCTTGTCTCGAGGTACAAGACCGAGCCCCATCATTTTAGGTCCAGCCCCATAGATCTGCAGCTTTTTCAGCTCAGGGTTCTTCTCTATGTCTTCCTCTGTGGGCTCCGGCTAATGGGCGTAAGTGAAAGACTGTAAGTGAACTGCAGGAACAGAGGTGACGATATATAAAGTTTTCCTTTCCCTAATTTTACCACCAAAAGCCACAGATTGTTTAGGATGAAACATGATTTCCACTACACTAAACACAGCTTTTCCATGAGGGGTTTTACTACTTTTCTCACTGTTGTAATGCGTCAGAAAAGTCGGCGTAATCGTATCTCCCCATTTTGCTTATTAGTTCATTCAAATATTTTGTTGCTCAAACTACAATACAAAACTGATTGAAAACGGCAGATTTATTAATATAAAGCAAAAATGGTTGAGACACCACTGCAGACTGTTAAAGCAAGAGCAAACATGCATGAAGTTAGTTTTGTGCCAGACCTGACTGCTGTCAAGAGGAAAAAAGCAATTATTCACTTAAACACAATTAATACTGTATGGCAAAGTCTCTCATGAAACGATCCACTGCTAAAAGGGCTAGGCATTAAAACTAGGCCTATATTTATATATTTAATAAATCTCTCTACATTTAAATATTTACTCTGAAATAACAGTCTTCAATCAGATAAACATTAAATAGCCTCTGCTGCCAAGTGTAATACAGATTTTTTTCCTCTCTCTATTGCTGATATGTAACAACCCTGTACAACCTGTTTGCACATTCTTCTCTTGTACATTCCTGCTTATCTTTACATTAAGTCTACAGTATATTGTCCTGCACATTTTATTTTATTCTTTCTTTTCTATTTTATTTTTTCCATATCTATATTTATACATACTTTTCTTTTGTGTTTGTATTCTATAATAATTGCACTGTCCATGGAGCGGACCTGGATTTCACTGCTGGTTATATATTATCTATATAATCGTGTATGTGACGAATAAAAATCTTGAATCATGAAGAAATAAAAAGAGTCAAAATCTATAATGAGTTTTCCATACTGACTTTCCCTAAACAAAACAGCATTAACATAAGAAATAGCAATAATCATCTACATATATTTATACTAAAAACAAACAAGCCACACAGGGCCTTTCATGAAAAAATGAGTGATATCATAAATATCAGAAATATTACACAGTCCTAACTGCTAAATGCCTGAAATATGCAGAAGCAAGAACACATATAAGCATTATGTCCGGATTGACGTCTGTCAAACACGTCAATCGCAGCATTTCTCTGTTCCGTTCCTGAAATCTGTTGCTCAGAAAAACAAAGTTTCGCTGTGACATCGTTAAGCAAAAACAACTAATTACTGACTTGCAGCATGGTGAACACAATATGAACCAGCCATTAAGAGAACAGCAGTGACAACATATTATAGCAATCAAACATTAGTAGTAATATGCAGCCCAGAGTGGGGTAACCAGTCCACCACCAAAGAGGAAATGTAAGCAAGCCAGCATTGCTAAAATTGTGGCGAGACAAGCGAAGTGAAATGTGTTAGATGACTGAAGGACACTGAGGAAGATGGGATGCACAAAGATAAGCAAAAGCTGAAAGACGAGAAACAAGAGCTTCTACATGAAATTAGACACCCAGTTAACCGTGAACGACAGCATAAGGTCAAACAAGGGTTTATTTTTTTAAAGCATGAGAACGTCAGCAAAGAAGAAAGAAAGAAAGTGAGGGATAGGGAGGAAAGTAAAGAACAGTGGGAGCGAGAGAGAGAGAGAGAGAGCGAGGTAGTACCGAGGAGATGTGTTGAGAGCCGGTTGTAAGAGGGTGGTGAGTTGGATCCTCTGGACCCTGCATGGGGAGACAACAACCAAAACAAAATGGATTCCAGAGAGAGAGACAGAAGGAAAAAACAACAACCATGTGCGACAGGGGGACAGTAGTCTACTAAAAATGTGTAATTTTTTTTTTAATGTCTGAAGTATGATTCAAATTTAAGTCAACAGCATAAGTGATTCAGATAAAATATAAAAGTTAAAAAACATCACGTACCAGTGTGAAACTGTACAACCATTCAGTTGCAACAGTTTTATTTATTTGTTGCAATTGCACATGATTGTTCAACAGATAACATTACTTGCTCCATATATTTAAAATAACATTTTATATTTTATATACGATACCAGTCAAAAGTTTGGACACACTTATTATTAAAAAATATTTTTAAAAATGTGTCAAATAGTCTTAAACTATGAAATAACAAGTAGATGAATGGGAATTACGTAATAAATAAATAGTAAACAAATACAAACTATATTACATTTGAGTTTCCTTCTCTGCACAACCAACTTCATGAGGTGCATCCTGGGATGATTTAAAATTTTAAAGGAGTACCCATGTAGGACAATTTTTGGCTACTTCTCAAACTATTTGGGTCCAACTTGCAACTTACAAAACAAACAAAAAAATACAATTAATGTAATTACATATTTTAAATAAATTAATATGGATGCACAATTTATATTTGCCTACAAATTTGCTTCAAACATTCAAGCACATGCTTCCATATCAAGTCGAGTGAGTCCAAACTTTTCTCTGATAATGTAAGTATTTTAGTTTTCTTTTTTTAATGTTAGAATTAGGATGTAAACCAACAGAATAACTATTTAAACAAAATATTAAGAGAGAGAGAGAGAGAGAAGGGTTTGATTCAAGGGCAAGAAAGGGAGAGTTAACATAGTGGTAACTTCACTTACTGCAGTTATAAACAGCTAAATGCTATTGCTTTAAATATCTAAATATCCTTATAATTTTAGTGATTCAGTGGTAAGGGAACCACAGAAGGTTTTTCACCAGCTCTGAAAACTATAAAGATGTCTGCGGTTATCTGATACTAGTTTATTTTCACTAATGCTATGAATCCATTGACCAAGCTAATGTAATGGGCAGGCAAATTAAAAAACCAAACACCCACAAAATAAATGCTGGGATAATGCTGCATCTTTTAAATGAATGGGATGAGGATTGCATTATGATGTAATGAAAATTTTAGGTTATGGCCAATGGTCTTAAAGAGACAAAGCATAATGACAACAAATGATAGGCAGAGAGTGACAGAAAGAAGACAGAGGGATGAGGGCAAGATGGACACAATGCTTTATTTTACAGCACGGGGAGCAAAGCATGCTGGGAAGTGCCTTGAAAGCATGATCAGTGCTGATCCAAAAGCACTCATACATCTCAGAAAAACAGACAAAGCACATATTTGGATGGATCCATTAACCCCTGGTCAGTTATACATACATACATTTACGGCAAAGGTTAAAGTCATCAGTAGTCATCATGAAGATTACTAAAAATAAAGATTAGACTACTTGATTTTGGCACAGTTTAGTAGAATCTTTGTTAATAGGGCATATTGTAAAATGTAAACAATGATTTTGACATATAACTGATAGAAATTGCTTTTATCTGTAAATGTTATACATGAAGTTATGCTGTTTTTAAAATCACTGCATTGGCTTTTTTCATTTTGTTAAAACTGTTGTTTTTAAATTTAGAAAAAAAAAAAAAAAACGCTGATCAAATATTGTGTGACAAAATTATCTAATGACACCACATGAAATATTTAGATTAAAAAAAAAAAAAAAAAAAAGCTGACACATATATTGGTCACTCACTTCAGGCTTAAGGCGATTAGCTCGTCGTCCATAGCTGCTCATCTTGGATGGCGGGACTGATTGGCGGAGAGGAATGGAGTGGGGTTTGTATTCCCGGTCTACTTCATCACTGTCATATGGCTTGGGTTTACACGGCTGAATATGCAGAACACACGTGTCAGCTTTATATTTGTAAAAGACGTTTACTTGGTCCACAGAATATTACTGTACACATATAATAAGCACATTCAAATAAACTAAGACACACACATTCCTTTCTTGTGATTCTCTTCTGTAATTATTATTTTTCTATTCTATCTACTTGTTTTCTTTTATTAAAAAAAAAAAAAAAACCTTTGCTACGTGCACTGCGTTAGACTAACCTAGACTTGTCACAGCACTTATATATTATTGCTCTTTTGTTGGTTTTGATCGCTTCTATTGTACTCATTTGTAAGTCGCTTTGAATTAAAGCATCTGCTAAATTACTAAGTGTAAATGTAATTTAAATCAACTCATTAATTCTCATTTATGTTCTTAACAACAGTACACACAAAAAAGAGACAGATTACAAGATGTAGGTCATGACTTCTCTTTTAATGTTTGTGGAAAATCAAGCTACTGAAAAGTACATGTTTCGAAACTGCCTGTATCTAATATCACACAGAATTACCTTGGTTTGGGTATGCGCTGATATAAATGAATGTGCAGTTATGGTAGTTGTTCCAAATAAGGTGTTTAACCGAATTTCAGATTAATATGACAATGTGATTCAGGTTCATGTATAGACTTGATGCTCACATAATCAAAATATGACCAAATTCTGATTACTGGAATGTGAAATACTGGAATATTTGTGTTCATGTAAGCACATCCAATGAAAATTATACTGCTACTCTTACATAATGTAGAACATGTGAATATTTTCAAACAATAATGATAAATAGTGATAAACGGTCAAACACTGTACCGGTAAACTGGCTCCAGACTGGAACAACTCAAATGGGTAGACGATCCTCTCATAGTGTGACCTCAGGAGAGAGCCAATGTTTTTGCCAGGAGGATAACCGAGTTTCTGTGCCACGCGTGCCCAGCGTCTTTCCTTACACACCGCCTCGAAACCCCCTTCCTCTGTCACAATCTACCACACAGGACACACATCATGTGAATGCCAACCTTTACGTCTTTCTAGTTTACGCTATTTTATTGATCTATGATTTCCTTAGGATGTGTTTACATTGAAGTCTATAAAAGCGCTATTGACCATTTCTCTTATCTTGTTTTCCTAATATCATTTACATTAAAAACAATGCTGTCAATTCCATAAAAGACTACTTTAATCACCTTGGCCAAGCTGAACAGATCGAGAATACGTCGCTCTATGTTGGGGATCTTCAGAGAGGATCCTTGGATCTCCCAAAACTTGGCAATTCTGTCCAGATAATTTAGCTTCACTCGTGTCTCAGCCTGAGAGAAAAAACAAACAGATATTAGTGCTTAGTCAACACAAGAATATGTGGGTCACGCTTCATGGAGTAAGACACACAGGTGATGAGTTCAACAGGATGCAGCTCTAACCTCAAGCTCATTGAGCCTCTGAATGCGTGGTGTGAACCGGAAATTGTCCACCTCCACAGCAAATGGTGGCTGCCAGTCCTGTAACGGAAAGAAAAAGGCTGTTTAACTAGCGAAATGTAAATATTTTCATAATGGTCTAACCTTAAGGGATATATTTTACCCAAAAATGAAACTTCTGCAGAACAAAAAAAGAAGATATTTTGAAGAACGCTGCTAACCAAACAGTTGTGTTAAAAGCATAGTTCACACAAAAAAGAAAAATTCTGTCATTAATTACTCACCCTCATGTCGTTCCAAACCCGTAAGACCTTTGTTTATCTTCAGAACACAAATGAAGATATTTTTGATAAAATAGAGATTTCTGACCCTCCATAGACAGCAATGTAACCGAAATGTTCCCAGGCCCAGAAACGTACTAAGAACATCGATAAAATAGTCCATGTGACATCAGTGGTTCAACTGTAATTTTATGAAGCTACAAGAATTCTTTTTGTGCGCAAACAAAACAAAAATAACGACTTTATTAAACTGGGAATTTTTCAGCTACATTGCTCTCTATGGAGGGTCAGAAAGCTCTCGATTTCATGAAAAATATCTTAATTTGTGTTCCGAAGATAAACGAAGGTCTTACAGGTTTGGAACGAAATGAGGGTGAGTAATGAGAGAATTTTCATTTTTGGGTGATCTATCCCTTTAAACACAGACTTCGATTCTATGAGCTAAAAGCACTGCTTTTCAGAATGTCGTCGTTTATGTTCTACAGAAGATATAAAGTCACAGGTTTAGAATGACATCACAGAAAAATTCAAGAGATGATTACAGGTGGTGGGCGAATCTTGCATATTCCAGACTTTTCTGCTATTGGACGGATTTTGGCGATATATCCAAGAGGATCCGCAAACTCCTCCCATGACGGTTCAAACACTGGACATTCCGGTGGCGGAACAAACTCCTCCCCTCCATCCATCGCTCTGAAAGCAAACAATTCAAGTTAAAAAGAAATGTTTAAGTTCACTTAAATCAAACAAAATAACTCTTAAATCAAAAGCAAATGCAATCACATTGGCCTTCTTTCATACAACACAAGCAGATTAAAAATTAATCCTATAAATCATTCTTACTGAATGTGACACTTTATGAAAGAGAAGTTATCATTTCGCTTTAGTTTCATTAACAAGGTTCACTGTTTTTATTTACTGTGATAGTTAATGTTTTAAAACATTAACATCAAATGACACTATGGGCCATGATCTCTTTTAATTCCTGTATTTAAAAGTTCACCCTAATGGACACTAGCCCTTGATCCATATACGACCAGCACAAAAGCATACGCGTCAAAATAAATCTAATTGAAGTACATAAATCTGACAGAAAAGCCTTGATTATGCTTGAGAATAAACTAATCAGGAAGTTTAGAGCACAAAGGAAAAAGACCTTCCTCAGGCACTTTGATAGAGGAGGAACTGGAGAACAGAAACTTGCTCTCTAGAAGTACATCTGGAAATGCACCCTATTACTATTCTAACAAAACACTATACCCTTTCTAACTTCAGAAATCCCCTAACTTTTGACTTTGTCTACCTCTCAGTCTCAGACCAGACAAAATGGGGGAAGGAGTGAAACATTGTTCATTTAGACCCTGTCTGGAAAACACAAATAGCCTTTGCGTGTATCCACAGCCATTGGTTTAATCAAATGTGCACCTTATAAAACAGTAAAATGCTTTTTATGACACAGGCCATTCATTTACTACAATTAAACCTACTGTAAGGGTTTATATGCTGGTAGTTTCCATGTTGTGAAAACAAAAACGGATCACGTGACAAAAAACGGTTCACACTTCTTTTCCCAAGCTAATAACGATGCCATTAACTTCTCGTTTTAACGGATTAATCATTATAAATTTATAATATACACATATATAATCAAAAACAACACCTGTTTCGTTCAAATTATGTTATTATTATCTGAAGTTTGGCTATTCAATTAGATGTACTTCTGACAATGTCGTGACAGACAAGTTATAAATAAAATATTGCTGACAGCGGCTCTCTCTCAAATCCTAGTAAGCTGCCTACCTAAACAAAAGACATTAGACTTAGACAAAAACACATTCAAAAGGGCGCATATGATGGTCAAAACCGCTCTCTAGGGTACATTTCTCACCCCGGTTTGAGAGAGAGCCATAATCCCAAATTTCCTGTAGCTTAGCCTGCTAACCGGCCTCAACTAGCGTGAGATTCGAGAACAGCTTTCAAATTCACAGATAATAGTAAATAAACCATTCAAATGTGATGAACTGACACTTTTAAGACTTACTGGGAAAATTGTGTGCACTGGGGAATTGCTAAGAAAGCAGTTTTATGAAAGTATCTGGTTAGCTGTCCGGCTAATAATCAAAACAATAAAGCCTCACCATCCGTTTGTCAGCAGACTCACGCCAAATCCAACAAACGATTGATTTGATGTCAAAAGTATTTAACGAATCTCAAAATATCCGACAGTGTGAAGACGTAAACAGATTATAAATCCAGTAAGAGGGCCAAACATTAGGACTTAATTCCATAGAATGGCGGAGTTGTGGAAACACACGGGGAGAAGAAGTGTGGTTGTCTCGGGTCGCAGGTATATGATGTGTGGCATTTAAACGGATCATCTGATCGGATATAGCAGGTAAAACAGAAACACTTGCGCTAAATCAACATAAATTTAGCCATCAGTGCTGTGAATCTGAGCACCAGTCTTACATTTTTGCACTTGGTCTGAGTTCTTCTTATTCTTCGGTGTCGCCTCGGAATGATTAGTGCGCCGGTGTGTGTTATTATTTGTGTCTTTCTGGGTCTTGTTTGATGATCACGGGGTCTATTGTTCGGTGGAGGGTCAGTCTCTGGGTGGCAGTGGCTCTGCGGCCTCCTCGATCAGCCCATCCCAGCACACACACTCACACATACACACTCTCTCGGTCGTTAGAGGGATGATGATCGCGGAGATCCTCTTCTCAACTGACTCCTGAAAGTCCCGTGTAAGTTGACGTTTTCTTTATAATAACCGTTTCGCGCACGCGTACAAAATACGCGCTGTTTCCAATGTTTTCTTTCCTCGTCACCTATCCACCGTTCATCCTGTCTGAACTACACGCCATCTTGGTTTCATCACGACCTAAGCACAACTCTCTCAAGATCCATTGATCTCAGTTGGGAAAACACACACTTGACTGGATGCAAGCACGGTCTCATCCCTCCACGCTTCTCGTTACATGTAAACTAGTCCCTGGACTCGTCAGATTTAACACAGAATGAGGTACATTATCGTAATGTATATAACAGAAAATAGGTATTGATTTCACGCGTTTGTTAAAAGTGGACTATATAACATGATATGTCGAATTGTGAGTAGTTGTACAAGTGATGCAGGTAGACGAGCGGACGTGACGCGGAGTGATATTTCACCTCTCTCTTGGCGAAGTAGTTCCAGTGAGTAAAATTTGCGCAGAAGAGGTCAAAAACAAAATGGGTAGCGACGACTAGTGGAAAAACATCAAAACAACTCATACATTTAAAGGGTTCAGTTTTTTGAGTTGGGTTGGGTTGAATTTTCTTGAGATATCAGTTGGATCAGATTATAATTAAATACACGCTATTACACGAACTATATATTTTGCACTACAATCATTATATCTGCACTGTTTGTTATTTCACTGGTTTGCACTCTATCTGCCATGTGCCTTGTGCTGCTTTATCTTTTTTTTTACGTCCTTATCTGTATATTTGTATAGATGTATTTTTCATATATTTAATTTATCTGTATTTTTACGTTCTACTGTTAGTGTTAGTGTTATATGTATGCACCAAGGGTCTGAGAGTAACACAATTTCAATTCTCTGTTTGTATGTGCTGTACATGTGGAAGAATTGACAATAAAGCAGACTTTGACTTTGACTTTTGACATATTTTTTCTCAAGTACACTTTAACAAAGACTGTGAATCCTTGCTTCCTTTTTAAATGATTCATATGAAATTCATATTTTATTTTTAAAATTTTATATTTGTTGCTTTTCATATGTTCCTTCTATGATGTGCATTATTTAATATATATTGTAAACATGTTCTTTTAGTGTTTTTTTATATGTAAATTAATAATTTACTCAGTTTTGTGTTGAAGTCGGTAATGATTAATATCAATGAATATATGGGGTTGAATCAGGTCAAATTAAATCTGGAATATCACTCCATTTTTCTGTAAATTAGGCAGTGTGTAATTTCTATTCATTTAAACAGGCATTACATTGTAATGCATGCATTGTAATATAGCCATGTGTAAATATGATAAAAATGTAATATTAAGTTATTTACAATATGAATATTAATTAGGTTTTGCAAATAAAATGTTCTTTTAATGTTTTGATGTGGATAAATAGATATCTACAGTATATGCCGTCTCCAAGTACAAAATGAAATACATAAACAATGCTATGAATAGAAGCATCCAAAAATAATGTAAACAACATTTCATGAAAAAAGATACAATGACAGTGAATAGTGATTAAGGCTCTCGGTCCCTAGCATCCATGTTTTGTGTTCCAAAAAAGAAGTCATACAGGTATAGAACAACATAAAGGTAAAATCATTTTAATAAGAGTAAATTCATTTTAATTTTGGGGTAAATTATTATGTTTATATATAAGATACACAGAACAATGAGTTGTGTCAGGACACTTTATATATTTTTATTCATAATATTAGGCAATAAATATTCACATCTCTCAGAATTTGCTTAATTTCATATAGTATCTGTACACAAATAAAATGACTTCATATACCTTTTTTTTTTTTTTTTTTTTGTCAAAATTACACTTCAGTCTGCTTTGACAAACACACTTGTACAAGTTTACAGATAAAATTAATTGTCTTGGATCAAAATAAATATGCAATAATCATCTACACTTAATGCCACCTCTCCATACACATTCACACAAACATACCCACACACACACACACACACACACTCATACATACACCTTTGACACTTCCCATTCCACTGTCAATATTAAATCATACTGTGACAGTCTATGTACAGTTTGTTACAGAGCTCAGTAAATACAGACATACTCATGCAATAAAATTCACAGCGGGAAGACGGACAGTTAATAAAAAAGATTATGGGAGTCATTAATCAAATAAAGTAAATGCAATTAATAAGTTACGGATTTCTAATCTTTATATTCTCTCTTATCTCACATTGGTATCTGGCTATGTATGTAACCATATGTAACTGGAGCTCCATTTCCACTTATACTGTGCTATTATTTAGTACTGTGGAGTGCTGATCATTTGTAATTAGCATATTCAGGAGCAAATATAAAGAGATGGTGTTTTGAAAGGGTAGCAAAAGGGCATAAATATCTTACACACAATAACTGAGCATCACATCAAGACAAATAATAGTGAGCATCTGCATTAAACCCAGTCCAGAAATATATAACTGCACTTGAGATCACGTTATGCATCCACACAAACAAAAATGTCAAGCAGTACTTACACTAAGGCCTTACGTAAGGCTAAATTACCTTGATTTCATACAGGTAAACTGAAATCCTTGTATTAATGTGATAACTCAATTATATTGGTTCCTCCTCTCCTCAATTATTCATACAGAGGAAATAAAAAGAGGAAGGTTATTGAAAACTAAAGTACGGCGTTATGTTTTCATCAGGTCAAAATAGGCCATCTTGTAGCCCAAACCAAAAATCAACTGCACACAAAGCTGAATTAAAAACATCATGACTGGTACACAACTTCTGTTTAAAAAAAAAATGAAATAATACCCATAACAAAGTCTCCAAGATTCAAGGACACTTGTAAAGACAAGTGTGTTTGTCCATAAAAATCATCAATAACAATAAAACACACCCTTGACACTTCACTGTTGAATGTCAAAGCATGAGAAAACTTTTTCTATTTACAAGTATCTCTGGTATTTTGTCAAATTTATAACATCTGTAGTTTTTAAAACATAAAAGAAGAATAGTTATATTCATTAAAATTGAAATTCATAGCAAACATTCATATAACAGCGTAAAATATAATCAAAACACCTTGTAAAGTATGATTGGCAGTATTAATGCAAGGACCCAATGGAAACTGCATAATACAGGCATTTTAGACATGAAGATTGATGACAAATAGAGAGGCAACAATCTTTCGTGGAATGTTTCCTTCAAACTGTGCCACTAGCCCTCATAGGTAAAAATACTTCAGCTGAAAAATGTTTTTGTTTAGTAGAGATATATTAATTTACTATAGTTCAGAAAACACATTCGTTTATAAAGTGCCTTTAGTTTTCACATTCTGGGCCTTGACAACTTTACTGGAACTTTACTAGAAATGTGCTGAATTTAGACATGGATGATAATGGTCATCACCAAGTGGCTAAATAAAAAGTAACAATGTAGACTAAAAATGAGAAAATGTTTAGGCACAATGCTTTGAATTTAAAATTAAAAAAGAATTTTTCACCAAAATGAGCTTATTATGGATCAAATTCTGAACTTATTTAAACATGGTATTGGTGCAACTGTAGGTATGAACAAGTTCATAGATAAAGTGTCATATAACATTACTGATATATAATTTTGTGTTAAAATTTCATATAATTTTATATACATAGGTTAATAATTCTGATGGACAGTGATTCTAGGATGATTACAAACAGCACATTCACATACAGTACAAGGCTTTTTACAGCTGACTAGACTTAGGAGTGGAAGAGGTCAGGCCAATACTGACATACTTCAAACAATCATACCAGGTGTAAGATATTTGCTTTGTAGATATATCTCTATTAACACTCAAATATATCGCCATTATAGATGTGTACAAAAAGAGCAATAGAGCATTTAAAATTATTTAGCAAGTAGAAGCTGGACATCAATTTAGTGAAAAGATTATTGCATCTTGCAAATGCTATTGACTAGTGATTAGTGGAATGTATGAAATCATTGTACTGTGCTTTGATCTTCATGTCCAGCACAGCATTATTTCTATGGTCTCTGGTCTTCACATTTCCTAAACCAGTTCCCAGGTGAAGCAAACAGTTTCTCCAACACCTGTGATGATGAATGCAAAATGCAACCATTTTACCCTAACTATGGCTATACGCAATCGAAGCAAACCTGTGGACAGTTTTGTTCACGTCTGCGTGTGCATGTCCACATGTCTGTGATCCCTTTACATGCTTATTTCTTATCTGAATATGGGATTTAAGGAGAAGTAGCTAAGAAGGGGTTTGGCTCGACCGCCAAATCAGTGACATCTACAACAACTGAACTGAGAGCAAAGCGTCCTAAATGTTTTTCGTTATTGTTGTCGAGTGTATATCCCACAGCACTGATCTACCTGAGAGCCTCCAACTATCGGTATGACATATGTGTGCTGTTTTGCCTCGGTAAGTCCTTCGGTTACACTTGAGGGAAGCGCAGGTGAAAGTAGCAGAGCCTTAGCAGGCTGCGTTTCTTTTTCCCACTGGTGTTGTTATCGCCTTTGGCCCTGCCTCCACCCGCCTCCTCCAGCCTCGCAGCGGTCCCCCCTCCAACCACCAAAGGACCCTTCAGCGACCCCCAGCCTCGTGACTTCCCCCGGCTCACACTACCGTGCTGATCCGGTTGGTAGGTTTGGATTTGGCGCGGGTCGACTGCCCGGTTCCCAGGGCATACCCAGCCCTGTTTAGGCCTCTCTGCTGCCCCCCGGCCTGTGAAGGGGGGCCTTGGTGCTGGGGGAGAGGCTGTGAGGGTGGTGGGGGGGAAGGGGGGTAAAGGGGAGTGGGGGGAGGGGGATGGAGGACACGATACTGGGGTGATACTGAAGTGAAGCCGGCGGGCGCGTGGTGGACAGTGCCGGACGCGGAGACTGGAGGCGGCTGAGTGGGAGCAGGGAAGGGCGGAGGAGGAGGCTGCTAACACCAAGGAGGTTGGTGCGGGGTGGGAGGGGCCGGGTGCAGATGGCACGCGGCCAGATGGGAGGCAGCAGCAACAGGTGAGCAGACAGTAGAGGCTTGGCTGATGGCGCCCCTGGCCGAGTGTGGGCTGTGTTGTGGGGACGCAAACCAAGATGAGGGGAGAGAGTGAGGGAGAAAGGTGGAGGAGGCCAGCTCATGCCACCATGCCTGAGCACTCCTGCAAGAAAGATGCTGGGAGATCGGCTGGTACGGGAGTGCCGAAGAAGCTGGGGCAAGCCACAGGCATGCAGACTGCACTAAATGCAGATGGAGGCCTGCGTCAGACGAGGGTACGGCCCGCAGAGCTGATGGTGGTGGTAGCATGAAGGAGGGCCACATGACACCATGCTGGGGTGTGGCACTGGCGCAGGGGGCCTGGGATCTTGGAAGGGCCCCTGCCTCTCTCCTGGGGGCACAGAAGCAGGACTAGAATAGGGAGGGCACGGTCTTCCTGAAGCTCATGGGTCAGAGTGCTGGGGCAGGGTGGCCCTGGGATAGAGACAGGACAGCTGGGACTGCTGCCCCCAAAACAGGTATCAGAGTGATCCTGAAGATGGCTGGCTGTTGCTCCCAGTCCCCATTCCAGTCGCCTTCTCTGTGTTGCTGAGACTGGTCAGCTAACACTGCAGGGGAGCATACCACCACCTCACCCCCCACTCCGGGGCTCAGGATGGGGCGGTGAGGCCGGAAGTCTTCTGTTCCATAGCATCCCGGGAGCACAGTGGCTACTGGATAATGCTGGTGAGGCCGTGGACTGCTAATGATGGAACCCTAAGACAAAGAGAGTTGGGGGAAAGGAGGAAAGAGAGCAGGACGGCAGAGCCAAAAACAAGGGGGTTGGGAGAAAAGTGAGGGGGTGCAAAGAGGAGCAGGAAGGAAATGTAGGCAATATACGACAAAGAGAAGAAAAATATAGTAAAAGGATACAGAGAGAATGGTGGTTTCAGTGGGTGGGGAGGAAAAACAGGGGTGAGTTGATTAGGGTAATGAAACGACATTCTGTCAGCATCATAATTTAGAACATAATAACACAAACACATGCACCCAACTATCTATTATGCGTCCCGAATGCCAATAATGCCAGTGTTGACATATTTTTCTATTTTCTATTTTGTGTATTGTGCTAACAGGAAATTAGTCAACTGTGTAGTTGCATTTAGAGTTAAAATGAAACAGCATTGTAACCCGTTCTACTTCTGTAATCAGTCAAGTAGAACGGAATATTCAAATAAGATTAAAAAAAGAAAAAGTCACTTGTCTTACTGGAAAGACTTCAGAAAACTGAAATGGAAAATGGTGGGGCCTCAATTACTACATCAATCATTTAAAAAAAAATTATAAAGCAACTAAGAAATTAATAAATCAACTGTGAAATGGAGAAATGATTTTAAAAAATGATCATTATTTAATTCTCAGCGTGTGGACAGATTAAATCAAACAATTTGATAATCAATTAAATTAAAATAATCAATTAAAAATATAGATAAATAAGCAGAACTGCAATATTGGATGTACCAATTGTATAAATAGAGATTCTAAAATAAAAAAAATGTAAAATAGGCTTATTTAATGTCTTCTAAATACTTTTTTTCCGTATATTTTGACCCATTATTGATTTTCTGCTGAACCAGGAAGTGGCACCCAATCTGCTGTCATTAACTGCTGGGCCCCGCTATTATAGAAGCTGTCTTTGGTCAATGCTGTTTCATGTGTAAATCATCATTTTATGATTGCCCCATAGGGCACTGATGAATAATGTGCATTAAAAGAGTAAAAAGGTCTATCTTGTTTTCTTGCTGGCTTAGATTTATGAGGGACACCCAATATAAAGTAGGACTCAATATAAAATTCAACAGAACTGATATCACACAGTCACTAGTCCATGCGTAGCACTGCACATACTAAACATATGCACAAAACACATTCAAAACAATAAAATGCACAAGAAAACCATAAGATAATAAAGACAGACATATTTTGACATATCAGTGTCATGCTTTAATTCTGGGTCAATGAGATGTCTTCCAGTCCTGATGTCCCAGAGTAAATTCTACAAGATATTCAACAATGTCCCGAATGACTTCAGATCTTCTCATGCAGTCTCAATGACTGATGTTATTGATTCATCGCCTCAGTCACGTGTACATTAACATTCCACAGACCACACATGGTCACACAAGATGCACACACATGTCTCTGTGTCTATGGTTAGGACACATGCAAGATGGCGCCGTGTTTTGTGTGGGAATTCCAGGCAGACATGCGAGTGGTTCGGGTTTGGGGACTAAAGCTAAAGATACAGACCTCTGCTTCACTCAGACTTACTTCCATTGTACTGTCAAGGGAACCAACGCTGTTTCTGCGGCCACGTTTCCCTGTTACCCAGTTAGCAGATGTCAGTCACAACTGCATCGTGTGTGTATATGTGTGAGTGCGTGTAACGGCAGTCAGTGTTAATAGAATCTTACTTTCTTGGTGTCCACAAATGTTGAGATAATTTATTTTAACCTCAAAATCTCATCTAAGAATTAAAATTTTGCCTAAAATGAACACAAATGTGTGTGTGTGTGTGTGTGTGTGTGTGTGTGTGAGTTTTCTTTTTTTTTTTTTGTTAAACCATTGTTTTTTTGTTGTTGTTAAATTAATGTAGTATGGTATTCAATTATCATAAATAAATTGGTTGCCAGTCACAGCAAAGTGTCTCACCTGATTCAGACAGGTCCCTCAGTGAGGAGCTGAGAGCAGTACGTTTGAGGCCCTCTCCTGGTGAATAGTTGTCATCCAGACTAGGCCTTCCCACAGTGCCATTCACCACTTCATTCTTGACCCCACCCACTCCTCCAGCCATAATGCTGTTGGTGAGCAGGCTGGGCCGCATTACTCCCTTCTGCTTTTCCAACTCAGCTGCAGGTGGACAAAAAACAAACATCAGACCTAGTCCTGAACAGGCAAAATATTTCCAGCATCAAGTAATTTGTCTGTACAAATCCTAAAAGCTATTTTACGATGTGCCATTTTTATCTTGTTTACTGTGTGTTTTCTATGAGTCATGGGGTCGACCAGATAGGGTCACTGTAAATCTATAATGTTAATGTTGTAGTAAACCACCAGTAGAGGGCGCCAGAATAAAGTGTAGTTGATTTATGAGAGCAGTAGAGGGCGCTGTACTCACACTCCACTCTGTATTTCTCCATTTCCTGGACCTCAGCAATGCTCTCCCTCAGATCACTGACAAAGCGTGTGCGGTCCTGTTGACTAGGGGCCGTGAACACAATCAAAACTTTACGCTCACCGCCTGGGATAGCTGACGTTAGTCTGACACCATGAGGATAGTCTAGGGGAGAGAGAGAAACACATTATGTTTATTCAGGGTTCCTAAATAGCAATGTCAGATTCCAATTTTCTATTAATATATTTGTTATTAATGACTATTTTTTGGTACTATATTAATAGGTTTAAATGATGTTTTGGAGCAGCATAAAACTAATACAATTTATATTCACTATAGAAATTTCCATGACTTTTTCAAGTCTATAAATAAACATTAAAATTCCATATTTCTAGGTTTTCCATGACCATTGGCACTGAAGTTTTTTGAGAAAATTGTAACTTAAACCTGGGTAGTCTGAATATACTTTTTAAAATGCACTACAGTTCAAAAGTCTTAATAGGATGCATTAAATTGATTAAAAGTGTCAATGTTCAAACTTTTTATTCATCAAAAAATCCTTAAAGAATTTAGCATGGTTTTTACAGAAATATTAAGAAGCACAACTGTTTTTAACTGTGGTAATAGTAAGAAATGTTTCTTGAGCAGCAAATCAGCATATTAGAATGATTTCTGAAGGATCATGTGACACTGAAGACTGGAGTAATGATGCTGAAAATTCAGCTTTGATCACAGGAATCAATTACAGTTTAAAATATATTATCAGAGAAAACAGATTTTAAATTGTAATATGTTTCACATTGTTTCTGTTTTACTGCATTTTTCTGTATTTTTGAGCAAATAAATGCAGTCTTGGTGAGCCAAGATTAACCAACTTGAAATCTTACAGGAGTTCTGGAACATGTGGACCTGCATCTCCACCAGAGGGAAGGACTGTCTGAAACTGTACGTTACGGAGGTTTTCTTCTTCTGGAAGATCTTTGTAACCTTGCAATGTAATAACAAAGAAAAATAACAACAAAGGATTTTAATGTGTATTAACTTGGCAATATAATTGCATGCTGAAGAGATGTTGCTAAAAATACTTGGGACCAATTCATTTTGTATGCATGGATAATTGATATGTGTTATTGACATTACCACAAGCAGATCGTTGAAGAGGAAGACTTCTCTCTGGTGAACTCCAGACCTTTGAGGACGGTTGGGGTCCGGGACTTCATAGAGCTGACAGCAGCAAACGAGTCTGCGGTGGGGCAGAGACAGAACCTACACACAGAGCAGATGTTTACATTTACTTTGGAACAAGCAGTTCATCAAGAAGGTCAAAAAGTATGATTTCACACTGACAGAACACTTCAAAGTAACAAATCAGGTCTCAAAGACTCACTATTCTCAAAGATAATAATCCAAAAAGATTCATAAATTCAAAAACGCCTCGCTAGAACTCACTGGTTTCTTGCCCACTATTACTCTCTCCACCGCCTGGACCTGAGAAACATGGTCATCATTGGTTCTCAGTTCCCATTTCTGAATGCGCTGGTAGATTCCAACCAGTAAGTCACGTGGGATGTCCTGACCATTATCCACCCCTGAGAAAGAGAGAGAAAAAAATGACATGCACACAAGAAGAGATTTTTAGTGTACTTGCAAAATCCCTGACAATTACGTGCAACATTTAAGAGCAGGTTAAGAGTGTGTTTGTGGTTGCCCACTTATGTAAGTGCCAGTGTGTGAAGTCTGAGAGAGAGATTTGAACACCACCTCTCAAGTTTTTGATGAAGTCGTCCAGCTTCATCTTCCTCTCTGCTTTGATATTGGGGCTGTACATGTCTGTGTTGAGGAGGATGATGGCAAAAGCTAGGATGAAGATGGTATCTGGGTTCTGGAACTGTCTTACCAGTGCTGGATTACAAACACAGTACCTCTGACTGCAAGACAGATGCAGAGAGAGAAATAATGTTTGAGTGCAAATATTGAAGGATAGATAAAACAAGTTTTATAAACACATTGTTCCAGATCTGATGGAATGAGCCATGTGTGATGGCACTGTAAAATAGCTGATATAAGTGCAACTCTGACCACACATCAATAGCAATTTTCTTTTAATAAGGCCCCTTAATTCTGTTAAAATCATTGTAACCCACAGCTTCTCATGTAATTTAATGAATGTAATTTAATGAATGTGAAGTACTAAATGTTTCCTTTTTTTAACTACAAGCACATTCACATACCTGAAAGCCTCAATAAGTCTTTCCACTTTTTGTGCCTCTCCTTGGACTTTTATTTGAGCTTGAAATTTCCTCAGAGCATCATCGAGATCCATTCCGGAAAAGTCCATTTCATCCACAACACAACTGAGAAAATAGCGAAAGAAAAAGTTACACATCTATACATGCTCAGGCCAAAACATGCATCCATTTGTGTGTGGATCAAAAAAAAAAGCAAAATACTTCTGTCTTTATTTTCAGTGCTTTTTTTGGATGTACTACTGTATACAGGGGCGCTGTGGGGGGGGGGGTTAGGACGATTCTAAGGGCCCGACGATGGAGACGATGAAACGCGATTTCACAGATTTCTACTGACCAAGGGGAACCCCCCCGGAACGCGATTTACCGAGGCGAACACGGAACGCGATCTGTACGGAGGGGGAACACAATCGCGATTTCTACCGAGGGGGCTTTGTATTTTAAGCATCCTAAAGCCTGACAGTACATAGATTAATATTAATAATCCTATATGTATGTATGTAATACTGTATGTATGTTATTATAAGTAGTACCTAAAATGCAACATATCATTTTAAACATTATGCAACAGGGTCCC
The DNA here is from genome assembly GCA_021397915.2 of Tor tambroides. Lineage (NCBI taxonomy): Eukaryota > Metazoa > Chordata > Actinopteri > Cypriniformes > Cyprinidae > Tor > Tor tambroides. The sequence goes on along the minus strand of JAFVLL020013819.1, from coordinate 29,753 downwards.
CAGTCTTTCTATCCACTAATAGGTCCTTGGCCTGAAAAAGGGTGCACTGCAAACTAAATCAAGTCTATTATATTGTATACTTTATATAAAATGCCTGCCTACGTTTCTATTCTGTATGAGTTAACTGAGGATTCAAAAACTTGGGAGAAGTTAATTTCATTTTTTACAAAGCAAACCTTTCTGAAAGTTATTTAACCATTTGTCATTTTCTAAAAGCCATTTGTCATTTTCTAAACCATTTAACAATTTCACTTCTTTTTAGAGGATTTATTGTGTGGACTCACTCCAATACATCTTTGTTGAACTGTTTCTGTCTGTTTCCAAGGAACTCTCCAATCATCTGGCGACTCAGGCCTTTTCTCTCCAGGATAAAGCGAGCGATGCCCACTGGTGTGTCTGACACAAAGCCCTTCTCAATCAGGTACTGAATACCCTTTTCTGGTTTCCTGCAGTTCAAAAACATCAGCATAGTTTAATCATGTTTCAAATAGATGCATTCAGTTTCCTTACTTTGATTTGTAATGCCACTGGCTTGTTATGACATGGTAGAGTTAGAGGCAGTGTTTCATTGTCTCTTACTTGTTGAAGAGGTTGAGTCCAATGCGATATTGTCTTCTCTGAAATACGTCGTTGTTAAAGGCAGGAGAGTCCCAGCTGTGCCGACTTTCTCTCTGGTAGGTCTGTTTCCCTAATGGAGGCAAGGGCTCCCGCAGACTATCCCTTGAAGAGGAGCCTGAGCTGCAATTAATGGTCTCATTAGAGTTTGTGGTAGAGTTCAGTGAGTCATTATCACCATCCGAGCAGCACTGCTGCTCCAAGCCACCAGGAGGCAGTGGTGCTGAAGAGGAGGATGAAAGCGGTGTGGTTGGGGGCTGTTGAGGAGAGGAGGAGGATGAAGGGGTGTCAGGGTACTGGTGATGATGATGGTGGTGGTGATGGTGATGATGGTGAGCCACATGGTGTGGGATATGCGACGGTATCGACCGGCTAGCTGGACGTGTTTGACCTTGTGCAGTTGTTGAGGATGTTGAACGAGCATTAGGGTTGTGCTTTAGTGTCCCTTGAGGTGACCCTCCTGCTGAGTCCTGCTCATAGACTAGTTGTCTGCTAAGGGAGCCTCGGTCTGAGCGGTCACTCATGTCCACCGAGCTGTCGCTAGGTGGTTCAATCGTAAGTAACGGTAAGTGCCCTCCCCGTAAACGGTAATCACGGCACTCTGTGCAAGGTGTGCTTCGTCGGCTATTGCTGCTTCCTCCTCCTTCTGTGTCACGGCTATCTTCCCTACCACCTACCCCACTTCCAACACCCCCCCAGAACTCAGTGTCTGTGCTGCTAGGGGCCCGGTCTAGAGAAAGCGGTGAGGAAGGTAGACCATCGTCCATGTAAAGCGTGACATCGCTGTAGGAGGTGGCTGTGCTATCTTCGTGCATGCTCAAGCCCCCTGTACCTCCTCGATCCCTGTCTCCAAGACCTCTCCGTAAGGATGCATGGCTGTTGCTACTCCATATGCACTCGCCAAAGTCATCCACAACACCACTTCCATCCCCTATACCTTCCTGGGAATCATCTCGGCGTGGTCGACATGTTAGGGCGTCATCAATGGAGTCGGCCAAGGACTTCACCTTGAGTACAAAGAAATAGAGACTGTCAGACAAACCGTACAAAAATTGTATCTTTAGGGTTACAACAGTGTCCCTGGGAGAGTACCCTTATAGGTACAACTTTGTATTATATACCAGCCCGATATCCGGCAATTCATATATATTTTACGAGGTGGCTAATTTGTATGAATTTGTACAACCTGGCTCATATGAATTTGTATGTTTTGTGAAAAATTGTTTGTATTTTTTTAAGACGGCAAATTCATAGGAATTTCGAATTACGAATGACCACCCCTAACCACGTCCCTAAACCTACCCATCACAGAAATCATACGAATTAGCCACCTCATAAAATATGTAGAAATTGGTCATGAGATAGCGTTGTATATACCCCTAAAAGGTGTATATTAGTACTTTCGAGTAATAGTATGTACCCTTACCTTGAGTACAAAGAAATAGACACTGTCAGACAAACCATACAAAAATTGTATCTTTAGGGATACAACAGTGCACAGGTACAACTTTGTACATTATATACCAGCCCAATCTCACGGCAATTCATACATATTGTATGAGGTGGTTAATTCGTACAAATTCGTATGACCTGGCTTATGAAAAATCGTACGTATTTTACAAGGTGGCAAATTCGTAGGAATTCGTACAAATGACCGCCCCTAAACCTTCCCTTCACAGAAAACATATGAAATAGTACAAATTAGCCACCTCGTAAAATACGTAGAAATTGGTTGTGAGATAGCATTGTATATACCCCTGGTGTATATTGGCACCTTCGAGTAGTAGTATTGTACCCTTATAGTACTACTATGAACCTTTTAGGGGTAAATAAAGTTGTCCCTTTAAGGGTATTGCCCCAGTGACAAGTTGTTGTACCTCTAAAGATACAATTTTTGCATGGTTTTTCCAAGAGTAAATGAACCACAGGATAGGCACTTTTGCATAGCATTACCTGGCCATGATCTGACAGTTTTGGAATCTATATGCTGATGAAAATCTTGCTGTAATACAAAATTGGAAAGGCACACAAGCTGTGGACACTACACCACTGAAAAGACCAGTCCAGACTTTGACCAGCAGTTTTTCTGGTGAAACTGGTTGACCAAAAACATCTCGCTGGTTAAACTAGCTATGAAGTATGTACATTAGCATCCAATGTTGGGGACAGTTCAGATACAGTCAAACTGAGTACTGACTTGTTTTGAGAAGGAGTCCTCTAGGTGGGTGTATTCCGGTCGTGGGGAGCTTGGCTCTGTGGTGCAGGTTGGAGAATGCGGAGGACCCATTCCTGGACTGTGACTGTAATGAGTTGGGGTGGGTGGTTGAGGCTGTCGGTCATCAAACGAGTACTGCAGTCGCATGTTGGAAAGGATGATGCGCCGTGTCATGCGGCTCTCAGAAGCTGAGCTGCGCAGGCGCTCAAAGTTCTTGTTCATACGATATTGACGGAATGCTGTCTGGATGGTACGTGCTGCTCGTCTACTCACGAAGTAACCTCCATATTTCTTCTCCAGCATCTCCACCTGCACAGCAACACCTTCATCAGTTATATTTGCTTCAATAGACTGTCATCATGATGAATCATGATTCTTTTTTGCATGCCTTACCTTCTTGTCTTGTAGGTCTGTAGAGAGTTCATAACTGTCTGATAGTGCTTTGCACCTCTTGTTCTCTTCTTCCTCTTGCTTACGTAGGGCCAGGCTAGCTGGTTGGTTGCGTGTACGCTGTGCCCAGGCGAGGCTGGCTGGGCTCGGAGGGGGCACAAAAGGCACCCGAGGGCCTGGGGGGCCACAGCTGTTGTCCCCGTAATGGTCAGAGCTGTGCACGTAAGGAGACTTACTGCTGGAACTGTCTGAAAAGGGACGTGAAGCTGAACTCTGGGTTTCTTCCTCACTGAAAGGGGTGGGTGAGAGAGAGAGAGGAGGGAGAGAGATAATAATTCTGAGTTTAAAACGCCCCCATAATGAGAGGATAAGATAAAAATCTCAAGCAACTTAGGAATTCAAGGCATTATTCATTTTCCACTGACTTAGCATTTTGACTTTCAGGAAAGCTTTAAACAGGCAAATGTCCTAAACAAGCCTCAGGCTTTCCCAGAATTATCACACCAAGAAAATTAGAGCAATTCTAGTTACACTTAAGAAAGATTTGTAACTAGAGAGAGTTATGCAAGTCGATGCCTTAATAAGAGCTTGGTTTCCTGTATCAAAGATCACAGTTTATATTTAAACAATCTATTAAAACTCCAAAATTCATCAGTATGTACTATCTGAAACTTGAATGCAGTAGTGAATTTCATGTCAAATCAACTTCTGTTTTTGACTTCTGTACCTGTCATGTGAAACGTTTTGGCATGTTTCACATCCGTGGCATCATATCCAACCTGTTTTCACCTCAACTCTACACTTTTGACACGTCCTCATATTCTTTTCCTCACACAACAGCTCTCATCCTTAATGACTTGTAGTCTTCCACTGCCATAAGTGACTCACTTATCCTGCAGGGTACCATCATAGCAAGTGTTTGATTGATACACGTACCACAAAACATACGCAGCACACATAATGACAACAATTATGCAATCTCACTCAAGGGCTTTCATACCAAATTATAACATGAAATAGATTCCTACGTTTTCTAAAGAAAATGCAAGTGGTATTTTCCAATCCAAAATTCACCACCATGACACTTAGGTGCTCTTCGTGGTTACCAGAGCATTGTTTTGAGGTCGTAAAGTGTTCTGAGTTGTTGTTAGCACATTGCTATGTGGTTGCTAGTATTCTGTTTGATTGCTAGGGTGTTTCTAGGATGTTCTGGTTTGATGTTCGCTTGATATGGCTTACATCCTGGCAATTCAACGTAATTTAATGTCTTTTTAATGCATGTTTTTCATCTCTCAGGCAAAAGTCGTAATTCCAGTTGCAATAACATACTTTTCCTCAGCAATCCACACAATTTGAGGTATCATTTATGCCGGTAGCACAAACAAGTTACACAATGACGTTTAATACTTTGTGTTAGAGTTCGCAAACACCACTGCATAAGAAATTACAATAAAAACAAAACAGATGACAAAACAGATGCTTACAGATGCTTAAAGGGATAGTTCACCCAAAATAAGAATAAGAACAAACAGTCTATTGACACAGGAGCTCAGTTTACAGGGTCAGTCACCCCAGTGCAGAGGCGTTGACCCTTAGGTTTGCCATGGGAAACACAACAACATGTGATCTGAACTCATAATCCTGACACAGCTTTCTGACAGGACAGTGTGTGGGTAATTCTGAATCACTGCAGGCAACTTCCTGTTCTGTATGACTAAGTCAGAGGAGGTTTTTGAAGGCAAGATATTATCATATAATGCTAATGTACTGCAATTCAGACATCTTATGAAACTATTCTCATTTTGGATAAATGATTTCTCACTCTCTGAAGCCCACACAAAGACAATTACTTGGATGCAAACAGTCTTTGTTTTGCTGTTTATCACATGTAACAACAGGTAACCATTACACACCTGTCCAGAAAGTGCCAGTTTGTACAAAAAGCACAATACCCTCCTGTTGCCCTCTGTTGTATGTAGGAAAACAGAAACCTAACAGGCTTATAACACAACAGCAGATGTTAGGGTTAAATAAAAAAGGAAACTTTAACTGTGCACTTACCACATTTATTAGAAAGACCCAAATAGGTGCATAAACCCACGCACATGAACATCCACCCTGAGAACGAGAGGTTTCGCTTCCTTTAAGTCCAAATTTGGCAAGGAGTCGCTGAAACCTCCTGGAATTCACCAAAGGCTGAACTTTGTGGCTTTAGAGTCGTTCTGCAGCTATGACCGACTGTCAGGAGGTCACCACCACATAGTCACATGGCAGTGCTTAAACCCTCCCTCCTCCTATTCTCTCTCCCTCTCTTTATTTACATTACACAAAGTGCGCTGGTGTAGTTCACTGAAGTCAGTAGCTTGGAAAGAGTGACCAGATATGTCACTGAGGCTGGAGTTTCTGGCCAATCAGCTTTAGGATCTCCTGCAATGCTTGTATTTAGCATCTTTTTCTAGTTTTTCACACAGGTGTTTGTGGTAATTGTCTATGACAGTCATAAAAAGCAGTGTCCCTCTCTCTCTGCTGCGCTGGTCTGTTGTATTTTCCACCCCTAATATGGGTGGTTTCCTGTATTTGTATGGAGTGGACAAAAGATTGAAGGGGGGAAGGACGATACAGCTATTGCCTTTTGAGCTGTACTGTGGCAGCTGTACCCATAGGAAAGCAAAATCACAATTGAGATCTCTTTAATGTCTTCATTGTTTCTTCTAGATGCAATGAGGTCAAATAAGAACCAGCTTTGAAGATTTTTTTTCTCTTGAGAAAAACACCACAGTAATCTCACATTTAAGAAGAAATCTCAGAAATGTCTCAAATTGTGTCCATATTTGGCAAAATGAATAAGGCTGCAAAGAAATTTATATACAAACTCAAACATTTCTCATATACCTTAATCCAAGCCAAGCAAGGCAAAATAATTGGTCACAGTTTATTTTAAGGTCCAATTCTTGCTATTAACAAACCATTAACAATGACTTCTGCCTAAATAAACTCCTAATTTTCTGCTTATTAATAGTTAGTAAGGTAGTTGTTAAGTTTAGGTATTGGGTAGAATTAGGGATGTAGAATATGGTCATGCAGAATATGTGCTTTATAAGTACTAATAAGCAGCAAATATGTTCATAATACGCCTTCTAATAAGCAACAAGTTAATAGTGGTAATAACTGGTCCCTATACTAGAGTGTTACTAAATAATTTTATAGAACTCACTGTACAACAAGAATCATCACATTGGGTCTTTATACTTTTAGTAGAAACATCTGAGACAAAACAGATGCTTAAAGGGATAGTTCACCCAAAAATTAAAATCCTGTCATCATTTACTCATCCTCATGTCATTCCAAACCTGTATGAAGAATGTAAGTCATACATGTTTTGGAACGACATGAGAAGAAATAAATGACAGCTACCTGAAAACAAATTCTAGCTTCATTATCAAGACTAAGTGTATTTATTCAAGCATTTGCAATGATGTAATTGTTTTCTTTGCAAATATTGATCACATTTCCACGGTCTGAAAAGTGCAGTTGATACTTTACAGCTATGTGTAGCTACAACTGTTCAAACATACACACTATTAGTTTATAGGCTACTTTACATAAGTAAATTGGCTAGTTTCAAAGTTGCTTTAACTGGGTTTCTCCGGGTTTTCTAGTTCTAGCTGTCAAGTGACTTGAAACCTGCAATTGCATAAATGTAAATCCCATAAAGCTCCTCAGAATGAAAGCTGCCAGTTATATCACAGAGGTTTGAGCAACCACATGCACTAAAACTAGTTTTACTTCTGTTTTACTTTAATATTGGTTTGGAAGTTGGCTTAATTTAGCCCAATCTGGCATCTGCTGCCTACATGCAATGACAAACCTGTAGTGCTGTTTTATTCTGGGAATGCTGCTAAAACATCTGCTCATAAAATTGTCGTCTTGCATCTCACATCTTCCTTTTCCTCATTCCTCCCACTCCTCCCACCCACTCTCTCTCTCACACACATGTAGGAGTGAGGGAGGTAGGGTTGCTTAGTGACAGTTGCTGTGAGACCACCGTGGGAGGTGAGGCAGTCATTAGTGTTGCTATAGATACAGAGCATTAATACAGTAACCGTGGGTGTTGCTGGATAAGTTGCAGGTTGTAAGATTGTAAGACTTTGAATGTGACAACAGATATATAATATATACTGCTTCTTAAATATAAAGGTTCTTTATTGGAATCTATGGTTCCATGAAGAACCTTTAACATTCCATAAAAGGTTCTTCATAGTGGGAAAATGTTTTTGAAAAATGGTTCTTTTAAGAACTGTTCACTGAAAGGCACTGGAGAACCAAAAATGGCTCTTCTATTGCATCACTGCGAAAATCCCCTTTTGGAAACTTTATTTTTAAGAGTGTATTCAAATATACCTAGCCGTGTGCATGACGTAAACATGGAATATAGTATTCATCAGTATTCAAATATAGCTACATCATGCGTACATTTTAGGAAAAATTCAAACATTTAACCTTTCTTGTCAATCAGTTTTTAGGAGAAAGAGAAAAACTTGCATTAGAATTTACAAAAAGGGATAAATTTAACTCTAAACTGGTTTATTATGTTCATCATGGTTCATGAAGTCATGTTGCATGATTTCTTTTTAAATGTACTGAGTTTAAAATCATTATTTATGACCAAAAAGTTATATATTTGCACAGTAACAAAGAATTTTTAAAAATCTGGTGTTGTGGCTAGGGGTGTTGCCAGATCACACTAGAAAAATAAGCATCTTTGCCATATAAACTAAATCCAAAAATAATACCCCCCCCCCAAAAAAAAATTCAGATATTTTATATATGACTGTATATTTAAATCAGTGAATATATTTCTGGTTTGGTGTTGGAGACTGGGAAAGGCTACAAGAGGACTAATGGTATAATGTCTTGAACAGTAGGAGGGCCAAGCACTAGCACTGACCCAAATATGTGACTGTATTATGGAAATAAGCCCAAAAAACACAACCTACTACTGGCCATAGTTAGAAACAACTTCAAGAAAGAAGAATCCCAAAATTACTTATAATGAGAGGACATTGCAACACTGGTAGCTAGGCAAGTTTGTTGTTGTTATGCCTGTTATAGTTACTAAATCACCCTGGTCCACAGTATAAGGTGGAATAGATTATTCATTTTTACAACCAGTGAAATTCCCAACTCAAAAAGTGTAATATTCTTCATTTTCTTTATTTGGTTCATATTTACAGTTTCCAGTAAATAACAAAACAGTATAACACTGAAAGGGCAGCCACCTGACCTTTAATTAACCCACATGATCATGATGGGTGATTGATTTTTCTTTTATTATTCTCTTTTATAATACCGCAAACATCAACTTACTGACCCACAAGCGTTTAACAATGTGCTGGTCTGTTAGAAGCTGAATAATCAATATCAGTGTTTTATTAAGAATGGCTAAAGGAAATATTAGTCGATATAGTATATTAATGCATGTGTTTTGTTGCTGTTTTTCTCCGATGTTCTAAGAGATTTATCTTTATTCTTGTTTTCAGTTTAGAAGGAAGCATTTCGGTGTTTGTTAAACAGATAGGAATGTTGTAGTTACTTGCTGAGCAGGTTGCATCAGAAACATAATATGCTCAATTAAACTTTTCTAAGAACTAAATGCTCAGCATATTTTGCTCTGCAAATGCATTCAGAGACACCAGAGCCAGTTTATATTCAGCAGCCCCAAGAGGTACCTGAACACTTAAGCCAAACTTAAAAAATGCCAAACTAAGTGGCATTTATGTTAAGAAAGACAGCATAAAAAGACTTTTCAAACCAAACATTTAAAGGGACAGTCTACCCAAAAATTATTTATTCACCATCATGTTGTTTCAAACATGTAAGAGTTTCTTTCTTCTGTTGAGCACAAAAGAAGATATTTTGAAGAATGTTGGTTACCAAACAGTTGACGGTAGCCATTGACTTCCATGGTATGGAAAAAAATACCATGAAAGTCAATGGCTACCAGCAGCTGTTTGATTATACATATTCTATAAAATATCTTCTTTTGTGCTCAACAGATGAAAGGAACTACTTGAGGGTGAGTTAATGATGACAAAATTTTCATTTTTAGGTGAACTATCCCTTTAGGTCCGAAACTATAAAACAAATATGTAGATCAAAATAAAATTAAGTATTTGAAATTATAAGAGAAAAGGTCTAATGTAATTTATTTGCAGATGACATTTGGTTTGACATTTTAAGCAAATACTTTTGAGGCCATTTTCATGTTGTGTAACAAAATACCATTAATACAAAGGAATAAACAAACTGCTGTATATAACATTGTGTAGAAGCTTCCAGAACATGTGCAATTACAGTAATGATTTCAATATTCAAATGTGCTTTCAAAACCCAAAGACTTTGTAACACCATCCAAATATGATCCTTTGAGTTATTATCTGTCATATTAGTTCAGCGGCAGGTCACCAGATCACCAGAAACGTGAAAGGCATCCCTTCTCATAATGAGCTGTAATTGCTGTGTAATTGGGTGAGACTGTGGGCTGTGATCTGCATTCATTGTCTTCAAACACCTTGACGTAATTAGTCTCTGATTATATTTTAATGGGTGGGAAGACACCTTTTTACAGTGTCATACTTCAGCACTCTGAGCAAGAGTAAATAACATGCTAAAACATCAGAAATATTTCAATAATGTGCTATGTTTGACAGCTATGATTGAAAGGTGGACATGCCACGTTTGCACTGCATGTAAAATTTGGAAGCATATTTTTATGCAACTTTTTACACAGTTTTTACACCGTTTGTACCAGGTGAAAATTGATTTGTCTTGTCGGCCCGAGATGCTCCATATACTAGATATCTGATAATATTATAAACTGTTTTTGACAGCAAATAGAGGTTATCTTTAGCTGACACAGATTGTTAAATACATCTACACTCTCAGAAATAAAGGTACAAAAGCTGTCACTGGGGTGGTACCTTATCAAAAGGTACATGTTTGTACCTAAAGGGTCCATTTTGGTACCTTAAAGATACATATTAGTACATAAAGTGTACATATTTGAACTTAATAGGTACAAAAGTGTACCTTTTGAAAAGGTACCGCCCCAGTGACAGCTTTTGTACCTTTATTTCTGAGAGTGTAATGTGACTCACCTTAATTAAAGCATTTGTAAGAAAGATTAACTTCAAAGTTAGTTTCAAATGCGAATGCAAAATTAAAGCCAAGGAACTCTCATTAGATGCTTAAATCTAGGGTTTAAAAAATAAATGAACAAGAGTCCATTTCAGTCCATTAAGCAGGATGACATGACATGACCTGAAGACAATGCTGCAGTGGCTTCAGGACAAGTGTCTAAATGTCCTCAAGAGGCCCAATCAAAGACAGAAACATCCCAAAAAGACCTTCCGAACAGTCTGACAGGAAATAATGGGAGAAACTGACTAAATACAAAGCTGGTTGACACTTCCTCATGTCAACCAAATAACGTTCTAGAAAGTATTGAATAAAAGGTTGCACATCCATATGTTTCTTTTTCTTCTCTTTAAAAAAAAAAACAATGTGACAATCTTTTCAGTCTATGGTGATATCATAAAAAAGCACAGCAAAAAGTCTATAACAAAGTGTGGAAAACTGACAGTGTCTGAATAATTTCTGATAGCTCTGTAGCTTCACAGAGTCAAAAGGCGTGTGATGAAAGAATTATTAAAGAGAATCAGCAAGTTATTGAGGCAAACAGCAGGAAACAGCTGTCAAGACCAGCTTAAAAAAGAGGATCAAATTGAGTCCTTTTAAAGTCACAGATTTCAGATTCTACAGCCAGTGTGTAATCAGTGCTATACAGACATGCTAATCCATGTTGTCCACAAGGATGAAAAGCTGCTTAAAACACCACACACACAACAAACATAGCAGAGTGGGTAAACGCAGTGAAGTGTTTCAGCTGCCGTTCCAATGCTTTCATTACTGACTGACTGACACATCACAGAATTACAGTGGTTCTGTTATTATTTTCTTTTTCATTTTTTAAATGACCCACAGGCCGGCTCCAGATGGAGCATTTCAAGGATAAAAGATATTTGTCATGTATATATTACATTCATGTACACATGCATAATAACATGTAATATAATAACGTGTCAAGAAATAAGATGTGAATTAAACAGAATAGAATATAGTAGCTAAATAGTATATAGTAGTGAACATTTCAATTAAAGTTTAATTTAATTTATTTTTTTGGACACTATTGACTTTCATTGCATGGACAAAAACAGTTAAAATATTCTTTAAAATATCTTCTTTTGTGTTTCACAGAATAAAGAAAGTCAAACAGGTTTGGAACAACATGAGGTTGAGTAAATTATGAGAAATTTTTTTTATCTTGGGGTGAACTTTCTGTTTAAGAAAGGCATTTCTTTAGATAAAAACAGATCACTTTCATCAGATATGGTCATATTTTCACTTGACAAGATGAAATAAAATGAAACTACTAAAAATGAAACGAACCAGCCAAGCACATCTGAACACAACCACCATAAGTCTCCCCTACAAGCCAAGCCTTCAAGCAATCCCACAGTCCATTTGACCAGAGCTACACCTGAGGGTCTGTGTATTAATAAAGCGCTTACCTCCTCTCTTTTCCAGCATTCACTCTATCCTGTCAGACAGGTCCCATACTGGTGATTATTCCTCATCCATCCTCAAAGCTCATATACACTCTTTTCCTCCCTCTCCTTGTATCCCCCCCCCCTTGCACACACACAGCTCAGGGTCTCAAAGGAGCTCCTGCCATCTCTTCATGGCACACCGACAAACACAAAAAATACTTTCACTTGTCTCTCACTGCTCTACCTGAAAGGTGTTCACCTGTTCTTTAGCTGCTGGCTTTAATGAGCATACCGTCAGTGAACACATTCAAATCACCTGCATTATATGGCAGGAAATAATGGTCCTAAAAATAGAAAGACCAAAGTACAAATATGACCACAGCATTTCCTCCTCTTTGACACAATAACACCATTCACACATACAAACAAAAACACAAACACAAACACTGACACTTGAGTTTTACACTTAAACTGTATGTATTTGCCTAGAGCAGTTACTTGAACTTCAGACATAACAAACTTTTACTAATATGTCTAATACTTCTTTATAACTTTTATATTGATACCAATAATCCACAAACTTTGTTGTGTGATGGACACTGAGGACAATATTGTATATGACCAACATTAAGAACACTTACCGTGTTGCTGTTACAGACAGTCAACCATTCACACTGATCCTATGTGACACAACCGCACCCTCATATGAACGCACTCGCGCAAACACACATACTGCAGAGTTGAATGATTACATTTCTGACAGTCTTTTGGCAGCTCAAGGGCAGGGAAGACAATGTGTATAAATATAGCTGCCTGGTGCACATATGCTGCAATATTAACACCGACGGGAGTGAGGAGAGAGAGGGGAGAAATGCTAGAAAAAGGAAAGGAATGGTTTCATTTCATACATGCATTCCTGAACAGCATGTGTGCAATCAAAAAGGGGCGCGGCAAAGTTCATAAGCTTCAGGAACAAAGCTGGTGAAAGATTCAGATAAACACAGTTTTCAGTCATCACGTTTATTTAATCTACAGCATATGTGAGCTTCATTTCAATAATAGCACCTTGTTTTCATTCTGTAAATACAAGTTCTAGTGGCCTACAAGCTTGATAGTGTGCTGCTGTTCCTTTAAATATCATAAACAGTATGCATATCATTAAAGTTATTAAAATGTCAACTGGATATATTATTGTACGTCTGTGTCATTCTCAGGAAACGCTGCCATTTTGTCACTATGACTTAAGGTTCAATCACATTAGCAAAATTTAAGGTAAGGTCCATTGCCTATTTTTTAATAGTGTAGCAAAGTAAGTGAACTTTCAAAACAAGCAGCTTTCTACTGGGCCATGTGACCAACTTCCCAGGTAACAAATTTAGGTTATAAAAATGGTGTGGAAACATTGTTTTGAAATATTTCTATTAGTGCTGTCAAACGATTAATCGTGATTAATCGCATCCAAAATAAAAGTTTTTGTTTACATAATATATGTGAGTGTACTGTGTATATTTATTATGTATGTATAAATACACACGCATGCATGTATATATTTAAGAAAAATATGTTATGTTTATATATTAAATATATTTATAATATATATATATATATATAATATAAACTATATTAAATATATACACGTAAATATTGTAAATATTTTCAAAATATATACTGTATGTGTGTGTATTTATATCATAATACACAGTACACACACATATATTATGTAAACAAAAACTTTTATTTTGGACGCAATTAATCGCGATTAATCGTTTGACAGCACTAGTTTCTATAATGCTGACATTTTCTTGTTGTGATTATAACGTTATTTACAAATTCCAAAAACATTTCTTACAACATTCTACTAATTTTATTTTGCATTTGATTTGATTTTTTATATTTTAAGAAGGTTTTCTGTCAACATTATGAAAACACAGTACATAAATTATATACTAATAAAGACATACGAATATTCCATATACATTCCTTTAGGAACGTTTTGTCATAACATTTATATAACTTAAAAAAAAAAAGTTCGTGAAAGTTGTGAAAACGTTTCCTGTTAGCTGGGCTTAATTCTTTTGTTAAATCTACATGTGAAAATCTTTCGTCTAGATTTTGCCTGCAAAAATTTGCCAAACAGTGGTAAATGTGACAGCACATTTATAGTACTACTAATATAAATTTCATGTGTAATGCAAAAAAAATAATAAATTTTATCTGAATATCAGCTCATTAAATTTTACCTTTGTTGACATTTAAAAAATTAAAATGTCATGTCATTTTCTGTCCAATGTTGTGACATTTTCCTCATTATCTGACCACCACTTCCTGCTTCAGATTTCCTGAAAATTCACTATTTTTTTTTTTTTTTTTACATTTTCAGGCAAAAATGGCAGCGTGTCCTGATAATGATCGACTTAATTCATAGTGGCACATTCAGCTTTAATATATGCCTCCTACAATAGAAAACAACAAGTGTAAACATTAATTATGAACAATAGGTTAACACAGTGTACACAAAATCAGCAAGCACAGTGACATTTGGGATACCACTCATTTACAAAAAAGGTTTTCAATGATAGGGATTAACTGATATTAAAATGTCAGCATAAAAAGTAAAGAATAACCAGCAACTATACTGATATTTTATTTTTTATATCATATTAGTTGGCAGATATGCATTCTATAATACTAAGCAAATTTAAAGACATCTCACACAGCTGCAAAGTCGCTTTATCTCTGAGCAGTGTTCATTCAAACATAAAGCACCTTTATTTTAGAGCAACATTACTGACTGTACCCGATGTTTCTGTACAGAGAAATATAGAAGTACAGTAATAATAGATGCTAATAGACACATAAAAAGCTATTATCCTATTAATGCATCAGCGTCACTGTCTTCAAAGTTTTTCAATTACTTAACAAACATATGTAACAGCAGTTAATCGAGACAGCAAGCTATTCAACATGCAATTACAAAAACTGTACCAAAAGAATCAAAGTCCTGCTATCACAGAGTTCAACCAGCTAATGTCAATCAAGCCGTTCCACTCATGCCGATTGGTTGCAGGTTAGCGAGAGGAGGGGCTACTGCACCCGGAGGCGGTGCAACAGAACTGATGGACAGAATCACTCTCACCCTCATCCTTCTCTTCCTCCTCACTAATGATGAGGGACAAGAGGGTCAGAGAGTTGAAAGACAGAGATACAGTGACAGAAAGTCAGAGAAAGAGGGATGAAAACACATAAAGAACATGAAAAAGCAGACACAAAATTATTGAGTTTAATTTTATCTACCTGAAATGAACTAAAGGAAAGTACTACACTGATATGTTAGATTCAGAGTGCTCAGATAGACTGCTTTGCTCAAATGTGTCCACTAGATGGCAGGCTCAACACATTCCACTAGTTGCTAAATCACTGCATTATTCCTCATCTGTACTGGAGCACCACAAAACTACAACTTTTAGCCACATTGAAAAATGTTTAAGTAGTTTCTCTGTATAAGTATAAACATCCAGTTGCTTGCTACTGTTTAGCTAAAGTGTATACACATTAGTGACTGTAAGCGCCATTTTTAATTCAAAGCGAATGAAAATGAGGCTATGAGGGTCATTCAGTTTGTTGTACTGTCTTAATCTACTAGGTTACATCTATTTCACAACCCATGTTGCTGTTGATTTTTTGTCCACTGGAAATACTTACAAAAACACAGATTTTTAATGTTTCATTTTCATTAAAACTGAAGTGTGTAATTTATGTAGCATCACCAAACAGGTTTCCTGAATTCTCTCATTGCTATTGGCCAGCAAACAGATAGTCCCGCCTCCAACTCACACCATTGGTTGAGCTGTTGCTGTGCAGAACGGACCTGATTCTTGAGTAATTCTTAATTAAGCTGATTTTTTTGTTTGTTTTTTGTTTTTTTTAAAGAAGCCAACCAACAAATGGCTTATTTGTCTGCATTTTAAAATAAAGGACATTTTTTAACATTGAAAAAATTACACACTTCACTATCAACAGTCAATGAACACAATGGGCCTCATTTATGAAACTTTGGTAAATATATGAGTATTTTCATAATATGTACCAGGCTTATTATAGTTAACTAAAATTAAAACTAAAACCATAAAAAACATTTTTAAATACAATTTAATGGAAATAAAATAGAAATAAAATTATATATATATATATATGTGTGTGTGTGTGTGTGTGTGTATTCTCATTTTCATTTAGTTAACATCACTAAAATAACAAACTAATAAATAAAAACCTATAAAAATGAAAGTGACAAAAAAAAAAAAACTAATAAAAATGACAAAAACACCAATACCTGGCCATGAAATACAACTATGTGAATTATGAGTACAGGAATTCTGTGGGATCTTCTATACTCCCTTCTTTGGTTTGCCTCAAGTATTGAAAATTATATTGATAAGAGACTAATTAACCTAAAAACAAGTACTCAATTACAGTATTAATACTACTGATGCTCAGAATAATGGCGATCTATAATAAAAAGGAAAACAGACTGTGACTTTTTAATCAATGAATTTTCTTTACACTGAACTACTTGGTCAACTAATTAATTTGTTTTATTATATATTATTTATGGTAAATATTGTCAAAATGAAGTGTTATTGTCACGGTCACCAGGAGTAAGGAGCGAGGAGACTCAGGAGATAACTTCACAACGTCTTTTAGTCAAAACCAAATGCCAAGGAACACAGGAACATGGAGATTGCAGGAGAATTGATGCACACAACAACAATTAACAGCCAACATGAAGACAGGAAAACACAGGGCTTATAAACAGAAGGAAATCAAACGAGGAGAACTGAAACAGGTGGGGAGCAATTAAACACAGACGGAGACAAATAAACTAATGATGAGGACAGGAACAGGAACAAACCAAATATGGGCAGGAGAGGAGGGGAAACACAAGACACAGGAAGACAGGACTGACAGTTATCAGTATGCCTTGAGCAATACATTTGACTGTTTTAAGCAACATTTGAGCATGACTGGAAGCAGGTGTACAGTTTTTTGTAGCAGCTAACATTTTAAAAATACGCTT
This sequence comes from Tor tambroides, assembly GCA_021397915.2. Lineage (NCBI taxonomy): Eukaryota > Metazoa > Chordata > Actinopteri > Cypriniformes > Cyprinidae > Tor > Tor tambroides. The sequence continues at coordinate 12,850 of JAFVLL020013819.1, read as the reverse complement.
AAACACTTTCATGAAAATTTTTGACTTGACTTTATGAACGCTTCACACAAAAAGTCTGCTCGTTTCATGAATGAGGCCGATTGAACAGACTATAGTTCAATCCATCACACCGTTTTTTTCATTCGCATCAAATTAAATAGCGCAAACCTTTGAGTGAATCACACTCAGAATGATACTAAATTAAAGAGCGAAACATCATGATATTAGAGTGAAGAAAATGGGAAAGTGAGAGAGTCTGTCAGAATCTAAAGTAATGAGGTTGCTTTTATTTTGGGAGGCATTCTGCCAGCAGACGTGCGCACGAGGCTTTAAATGGCACAGTTAAGGAAAAGAGGATAGAGAGTGACAGATCAAGTTCACACACTCTGTGTCTGTCTCCTCTTTTACTCTCTCTCTCAATCATGGCCGTTTTGTGAGGCTTAAACTAAGCCAGCCATGTTTGAACCTGCGTTTACACAGAGTTAGTGAGACGCTGGAGAAAGAGAGAGAGACGGAATGAGGGACGCTGGTGGACAAGGACAGAGAAATAAATGAAGAATTTATGGGGGACGAGGTGAAAGTTGTAGCACCTGTATATGACAGGCATCCGTCAAACTGTAAGACAATAATTGGTACCTCTCACTTCCTCAAGCGTCTGTCTGACAAGACTAATCTAGCATCTTCTCTGACAGTGCTAAAGTGATCACTTCCTCCTCCGCAGTCTCTGAAGTGTCCTTCTCTCAGCACTTCACAGCGAGGGCAAGAGGAAGGACATGGTACACACAAAATGTGACACACCAGGTGAGGGCAACAGTTTGGATAAGTGCAACAGGTCAAAGGTCAAAAGGTGAGGGACAGTGTGGAGTGTTTGGTAAACTGCTGGTGGAAGCACAGACATGTAGGAGAAGCGCTGGTGAATCAACAGATTGCCAGACAGTGGAAAGCATTACACCATGTCCTAACATCCTAAGGCAGGGAGTTTTAAAGCAACAAGTGATACATCTCATCTCTTCCATGTCAGCTCTGCTGATTCCATATACACACTACCATTCAAATGTTTGGGGTAAGTAAGATTTTTACTTGTACTCACCAAAGACACATTAAATTGATCAAAACTAACAGTAAATGCATTTATAATGTTACAAAAGATTTCTATTTTAAATAAATGTTTTTCTTTTGAGGTTTCTATTCATCAAAGAATCCTAAAAAATTATCATGGTTTTCACAAAAATAGCAAATCAGGATATTAGAATGATTTCTGAAGGAGCATGTGACACTGAAGACTGGAGTAATGATGCTGAAAATTCAGCTTTGATCACAGGAATAAATTACATTTTATCATATATTACAATAAAAAAAATTATTATATGTCATATTACTCTTTTTACTATAGTTTTGATCAAATAAATGCAGCCTTACTGAGCATAAGAGACTTTCAGAAACATTAAAAAATCTTACCAACCTCAAACTTTTGAACAGTATTGTATATTCTATTCAAACAGTTTGTATATTCAAGATGAAATGAAAGTTACAGCACAGCTGTCAATTCCTGCTAATATTCAGCAACAGCACTCTTGATTGTGACATTGATCCTGTACATCCATTATTGTAAATTCTGCTGATTTATCACAAAGGTAATGTTATATAGCTGGCTAATAAAAAACCTCATGTTTTGTCAAAACTGCAAAAATTGCAATCATCTTGAGAGCATTAATAAGAATGTGATAAAACTATAAAACAATAAGGTTTTGCATTATATGCCATTTTTCCCTAGCATGTTTGAAGAGTTTGAATTTAAAGAGTTTAATTTACAGAGTTTAATTACAGCATATTGATAAAAAAAGACAAGCAAATCCAATATTTAATCAAAAACAAAACATATTTCTAGCAAATCTAAAAACGCATTAGTAAAAACATTGATCATTCTTTTGTGGTGCATTGATTGAAAATCTAAATTACTGGGCCAGCAGACAAATAATAATAATTATTATTTCTGAAATTTCTGAAAAAAAAGGTACAAAGCTATCACTGGAGTGGTACCCTAAGGTACAAAAGCTAAAAGGTACATCTTTGTACCTTATTTACCTATAAAAAGGCACATATTAGTGCATTAAAAGTACAGAGAGTGTACATATTAATACCTTTTGAAAGGGTACTGTCCCAATGACAGTTTTGTAACTTTTTTTCTGAAAGTGTGGAATATGTTCAGACTGGATGTGATTTTGTGAGGACAGATTACTTGATAATGGACACTTGTTGCATCACACACAATGTAAAGTGGTGCTCACAATGACAGCATTTTGCAGCCAAACTTTTACATTTTAATGAGAGCTGGTGTTTTGTGGAGAGTCCTTGTTTACTTTTATTTAGAGGACATTAGAGTGCAGACAAGAAAATAGTGGGAAGAGAGAAGGAGTGGGATCAGGATCTGAACCAGGTCAGACTCAAACCTGGGCCCTTGAGAGCCAACAGCTCTCATATGTTGTTTAACTTGCAAATGAGCAGTGATGCAGTCACCAATAAACCTACAGTATCGGTAGGTGGATCATTGCTAGTTTCTGCATTGTGTTGCTGCTCATTTGCATAAAGTTGAGCTCTACTTTGTCACATCGACGACAGAATGACTCTCATTTAAAATGAACGACTTCAAGTCGCTTTGTCACTGCAAATGGCTGTAATTGTGAACAGCTCTTCAGGTTGGTGTGGGAATCTGAAGAGGGGAAATGGGCTGAAGTGGCATTAAGGAATGTTGTTGGTACAGAAACTAAGGGAACTAAGGGTTTTTGGCTCTGTCAGCCCTCTGCTGGCCCTTACCTGGCCTGCTCTGAGCACCTGCTGGAGGGCGGCTCGGGTCTGCCCAGCCTGGAAGGGCAGCAGAACTGATGGTGACTGCGGCTTTTAGCTGGCTGATGGGAACTGAAGGTGGAAGCTGAGGAGAGATGAGTGATTGTGGAGCAGCTGGAGGATGAGTGTAGTCTGACACCTCTGAGAGAGACAGAGAAAGACACAGAAAGGGATGGAAGGACGAGTGGAGAGCAAATAAAGGGACAAAGATGGACAGAGAAAGAAGCAGATAAGCAGACGATAGCAGAAACATACAAACAAGCAAAAGCAGTTCATACAATGCATAAAAAGTTAGAGAGACACTGTAATGAGATATTAAAAGTTAAAAGTGTTAAGTTATGTGAGATCAACTTAAAAATGAGTGTTAGCAGCAATTACAATTACACACACTGAAAAAAATGATAATTTGGACCAACTTGGAAAAAAAAATCTCTAATTTGTTACAAGCAAATTTATTAGTTTCTTTAAGTAAATGTTAAAATAAACAACATTAGCATGAATATACAGTATGGACCAATAATTTAATAAATCAGTACTATTAGCCCATAACTGATATGTTAATATATTCTGCATCCGTGGAGGGTGTGATATAATTTTGTCAAGTTTTCTTTTAAAAATATTTAAAAATAAAGTAAAATATTTAAATAAGGAAATTACTGAGTGCACTTTGAATGTCAATATTAGTCTGGAAGTAAGAAAGCTATTCAAATGTCATACTTTGCAATAATGGTCATCCTGCTGTAAAGTAAAAAGCAGCATTGTTTGATGTGTGAATGAGAAGTAAAGCAAGAAAGAAATGGAGAGAGAGGACTCTTGAGCTCAGAGAGAGAACCGCTTACATAAACCAATACAGTGACTGAAATCTTCACATTGTGTAACTCTGCTCATTATGCGTCTGGTATTTTCCCCCCTTGACGCCTTTATTCGATCCTTTTCATACTGTATGCACTCATGATATTTGCTATTCAGCTGACATTCAAAGGCGGCCCACATGCAGTATAAGCACTTCTGTCTGCTTCCACAGCAAACGGCCACTTACAAGTTCAGTTTGGGAAGATTTCCAGTCTCATACAGCAGCATCTCCAAGAAGAATGAAGAATCATAGAAGTGGTCTTCACTGAAACACTACATGCTCTTCCCTAAAGCAGCTGTGCTGCATGAGTCACTCCATCTGTAGCACGTTAGCATTTAGCTCTAAAGCCACAGCAGTCAAACATGCTGATCCAAACCCTTTAATTTTACCATGGCAACAACATCATGTGATACAAAGGTATGTTTCATTCAAGGGTGTAAAATATGCAGTGTCTCCCTCAATTTTAATAAAATTAAATTCATCCCCTGGGCTTTTAAATTAAGCAAATATGTTTGTGTTGTGTATACAATCGGGCAAAGGAAAGGAAAGGGAGTGACGCGTGGCCATTTGTGCTCTGCATTTAACCCGTCCAAGTGAACACACACACGAACACACACACACACACACACAATGCTGCAGCGCCCAGGGAGCAGTTGGGGGTTCGGTGCCTTGCTCAAGGGTCTCACCTCAGTCGTGGTATTGAGGGTGGAGAGAGCACTGGTTATTCACTCCCCCCACCTACAATCCCTGCCAAACCTGAGACTCGAACCCGCAATCTTCAGGTTACAAGGCCAACTCTCTATCCATTAGGCCACAACTGCCCCCAAATAGGTACATGTAAACAATGTTACAATTTACTAGCTCCATTCTAAAAACATTAGTAAAAATAAGGCACAATGAACTTTTCTGTACTGATTTTCCTATATTTTGCACTGCATGTTGTGTTGTGTTTTACAAATAACAGAAATGTCTGTAAAAAATGGATTAATTAAAAATGTATTTATTTTTTTTACAGTGTGGACTCTTAACAATATAAAATGGAAATCTTGTATTGTAAATCAAAAATGACAGTAAATATTAAGTAAAGGTGTATTTTTTCCTACACAAGCATTTTTCTGCCTATAGTTTACAACACAATTGCCACAGTTCACAAGGAGTCACGGAGCGAGGAGACACAGAGAATTCACAAATAGAGTCTTTAATAATCCAACAGGGTTACATGGAGCACAGGCAGGGAAGACATTCAAGGACTGACAAGCACAAACTGAATGGACAAGACCTTAAATACACAGGACAATCAGGGAGGAAGACAAGACACACCTGGAATCAAATCAAACAATCAATGAGGGAGAAACTGGGTCACGGAACACACGGGAGCAAAACACAACAAAAACAGTCCATGATCCTGACAACAATATGTTATCAATTATTATTGAGTCCTAGTCTATTCTTTATAGAAATTTAGCTTTTATGATACTATATTTATTACTCTTATTTATGTATTTACTTAAAAAAAGCAAGGATGCACATCAAAAGTGACACTAAAGATATTTACATTAAAAAAAGATATTTACGTTAAAAACAATTTCTATTTCTAAAAATGATTTTCTTTTGAACTTTCTATCCTATTCTTTCTATTCTATTTTATAATCCTGAAAAAATGTAGAACAGTTTCCACAAAAACATTAAGCAGCACAACTGTTTTCAACATTGATAATAATACGAAATGTTTCATGAGCAGCAAATCAGCATATCAGAATGTTTTCTGAAGCATCATGTGACACTGTGCCATCACAGGTATATAAAATAATTTACAATTATTTAAAATATATATAAAAAAATGAAATATATTAAAACAGAAAACACTTATTTTAAATTGTAATAAAAATTTCACAATACTGTTTTACTGCATTTTTGATCAAATAAATCCAGCCTTGGTGAACGTAAGAGACTTTTCAAAAACATTTAAAAATCTTACCAACCAACTTAGCATATGTACAGTATCTTTGTATGAAAGCAAGGGTTTGTGCACTTGAATCCAAGAAAAAATGAAATCATGTGAAACGATATTCATTAGCAGCAGAATTCAGCCACACACTGTCACAACACTTTGACACTTTTTCTTTAATTGGTCTCATGATTATAGAAAATATTTTCTTATTATTTGCCTGTTTAGTCCCACTAAACAAGGTCAAAAAGAGAATGCAAATACCTAAATTATGAGGTAAATAAGCCTATGAATTAATAAAAAGCTAATGAATTGCTCCTGAAATGTTATATAACATATACCATAATGTTTCAGTTTTTATGGTGATAATACACGGGCGCAGGAACGAAAAGTGAATCATTATAAATCTTAACAGCTTGGTTCATGAATATTAATTAGGAGATGTAACGTTCGCTTAGCCCTTGTTGAGGCAGGTAAGTGGGCGCTAGATATAGTAAATTACCTCTTGCATGGTCGTTCAGTCCATTGCTGAAGCAACCAGCTGGCAGAGGCTTCAGCTTGGTTGTTTTATGTGGCTGGATACAATTTTTTTCTCTGCACTATGATGGAAAGTAACTAAAAAGCACAGAAAGCCTTTGCTTTTAAGTCAACGCAGTGTTGATAATGTACAGTATATATGCAAATCATGTGGATTGTTGCTACAGATCATTATAGACACGGGATTAAACAGCATCTTACCTCTCTAAATGTTTTGTGACAGAGACTGAATTAAAGGCAGCGAGAGAGACAGTCAGTCCCCGGAGCGAGAGCTCCCAGTGGGAAGATTACGCAACACCAACAGTAAGAGCTTTTCAACCGAGCCACATTTATTACCCCCACACCACAGCTAAAGCACGAGTAATAGCCTCACCTGAGGGGTCTCGCTTTCCATTTCACACACATTTATGCGCCAACCATTGCTTTTCCAAAGCTAAAAGATAAGGCTCGATTTCCATCTCGTTCCTGTCACACTTAACTGTAATTAAAGAAAGACTCAATCCTCTCTATTTATATTCTCCACTTCCCTCACACCTCCGTTTATCTTTTCCATCCCTCAATCTTTCTAGTGCTTCACCGCCTGCTTTTACTTTGGCACGCTGTAGGGTCATGAAATTGGTCTCGTAGTGAGAGAGAAAAAAGAGAGAGGCTGTCTCAAAACCTAGTGAGCTGCCTAGCTAGACAGCATTTGCATCACTGAAACATCTGAGTATTTGATTTGAACTCAAACTGAACTCAAAATCCTACCTTGACAGCATTTTTAGGCATTATATATGTGTTTGAACATTTTATTTGAATGTCACAACTCAAAACCTAGTGAGCTGCAAACCAAAAGATAACATTTGGGCATCATAAGCATATTTGAGCACTCGATTTTAACGTCTGAACTCAAAATCAAGTCAGTTTTCTATAAATGCACATATTTTTTTGCATCATAGATGGATTTGAACATTTGATTTGAATTCTCAGACTGAAAATGTAGTGAGTTTCCTACCTAGACAGCATTTTTAGACATCATGACCATGTCTGAATGTTTGATTTGAACATTCAAACTAAAAACCTAGTGGGCAGCCTAACTAGGCAACATTTTCCAGGTTATACAGGACTATTTAAATGTTTGAATCGAGCATTTAATATCCAAAACTCAAAACCTAGTGAGTTTCCTACTTAGACAGCATTTTTTGACATTGTAGGCATATTACAGTTTTCAAAAATGAACATTTAAACTCACATCTTAGTTAGCTGCCTAACTAAACAGGATTTTTGGGTACTAATGGAGTTTTATTTTTTGAATCAAGCATTCAAACTCAAAATTTAATGAGCTGCCTACGTAGACTGCATTTTAGGCATGATGAACACAATTATACATTTGATTATAATATCTGAAACACTATACCTAATGAGTTGCCTACTTAGCATTTTTGGGGATCATAAGAACGTTAAAACATTTAAACTGAACATTCAAACTCAAATCCTAGTGAGTCAACCTAGACAGCATTATTTTGAGTACTTTAGGGCTACTTAAATGTTTAAATCATGCATTTGAACTCAAAACCAAGTTCGCTTCCTATCTAGACTCTAGACATTTTATGCATCATAAGCATGATTATACATTTGATTGTAAATCTGAAATTCAAAACTTAGTGAGTTTCCTACTTAGCATTTTAGGCATTGTTGACATGCTAAAATGTTCAAATTGAACAATTCAAACCCAAAACCTATAGTGAGCTACCTAACTAAACATGATTTTTATGTACTAATGAAATGTTTAATTGTTTGAATCAAGTTTTTGAACTCAAAATTAAATGAGATGCCTACCTAGATGACATTTTTTACCATCACAAGCACAATATATTTGATTCTAGTAGACCTAGTAACCAATTTTAGGCATTGAAGGCATGTTTGAACATTAATTTTGTATATTTAATCTCAAAATCTAGTGAGTAGCTTATCTACACTACTGTTTTGGGAATTGTAGACATGTTTAATCAAATATTTAAACTCAAAACCTAGTGAGCTGCCTAGCTAGACAGCATTTTTAGGCATCACTGACGTGTGGTTATTTGATTTGAACTCAAAATCTGTTGAGCTGCCTACATAGACAGCATTTTTAATGCATGTTTGAACATTTTGATTTGAATGTCACAACTCAAAACTTCGCAAGCTGCTTATCAAATGATAACATTTGGGCATCATAAACACATTCAAGCATTTGATTTTAATGTCTGAACTTAAAATCTGGTGTACTGCCTACATAGACATCTTTTTTTTCCCCTTGCATCACAGACATGTTTGAACATTTGATTTGAAAGTCCATACTGAAAACATAGTGAACTGCCTACCAAGATAGCATTTTTAAGCATAATTGTGTTTCAAACAAACATTGGTCCCACTTTATATTAGGTGGCCTTAACTACTGTGTACTTACATTTAAATTAATCATTTGATACAATGCACTTATTGTGTACGTACATGTTCTTACATTGTACTTATATTTTAAAAATACCTATATGTAGTTACATCTGTAATTAATTTCTGTAATTACATTTATAATTACACTGTTGACCCATCCCTTACACCTTAACCCACCCTTAAACCTACCCATACCACCAAACCTGTCTCTAACCTTACCCATATCCCACCTCAATAGCAGCAAAAGTGTTTTGCAATACAATACAAACACAATAAGTACATTGTAAGTACATAGTAGTTAAGGCCACCTAATATAAAGTGTGACCAAAACATTCAAACTGAAAACATAGTGAGCTGTCTAACTATACAACATGTTTGGATAGGGGAACATTTGAATGTTTAAATCAAGCATTTGAACTCAAAATCTAGTGAGCTGTCTACCTAGATGCCATTTCCAGCATCATGCATCATATTTGATTCTAATGTTTTTAGTTGCCTACTTAGATGTTTTGGATATCAGTGGAATGTTAAAACTAAACATTCAAAAAATAAAAAGTGAGCACAGTGAGCTGCCAAACTAGACAGCATTTTAGGCATCATTAGCATGTTTGAATGTTCAATTTGAACATCTGTACTCAAAACCTAGTGAGCTGCCAATGAAAACAGCATTTTTGGGTATCGTAGCACCATATTCTAACTCAAAACCTAGTGATCTGTCTACAGAGACAGAATTTTTGGGCATTTTTCAGGTGCATACTCTACTGTTCAGACAATCAAACTCAAAATCTATTGAGCTGCCTTCCTACACAGCGATTTTTGGGCATTGTAGATATTTCATGAAACATTCATACTTAAAACCTAGCGAACTGCCAACCAAGACATTTTTTGGGCCATCTTAGACTTGTTCAAATGCCGAAATTGAATATTCAAACTCAAAGGACTGCCAACAGCATTTTAAAAATGAAATGAAATGAACTGAACCAAACTAAAAATGCTGTCTAGGCAGGCAGCACACTAGGTTTTGAGACACAGCCAGAGAGTGAGTGAGGAGAGAGAGAGGCATCCAGGGATGAGCAGCAGGATAACTGGAGAAACACCTACACAGTAAATGGTGGATCCAGCATTTGAGGAGACCACAGGATGGAAGTTTGGAAGCTCGCAGGAAGACACAGAGGTGGCTGAAGGACAGAACTAGGACTTCACACAGAGGAGGAGAGGAAAGTGGGAGGAGAAAGACAGAAAATACAATAAAAAAAGTGTGCAAAAGGCTCACTATGGGGGTGGCTGAGGGCAGGGAAAGAGAGGGAAGAGGATATATTTCTCCTGACTTGTAAAACGATAGATGTTTAAAGATCAGTGTCAATGTGTGGGAGCATCTGTGCTTATTAGAGAGCAAAATGAGAGAGAGAGAGGAGGAGAACATAACAAAATAAAAATAACATCTGAGAAAAACAACAGTGGGACAAAAGAAATGAAGAACGAGAGAAATGTTTTTGAGGACGAGTGTTATTGTGCTTGAAACAGAGAGAGTCAGAACACACAACAATAACATATACAAACAGCACATCCGAGATTTATTTCTAACGTTATTTTCTATTCCACATACTCAGCTTAGAAAAATATTGAGTGTCCCTTTAAATAAAATATTGTTAGGGCTGGTTCAATACAATTGGAAAGCAAGTTGTGCATTAATATTTCAAGAAAATATAGCATTCTCTTATTGAGCCGCTGAAATACTCCCACATAAATGACCCCTCCAATCAGTTTGGTAAAGTTTATGTAATGTGTTTTTACAGCAAAAGCTCTTCTGGGTTCTGTAATAAAGCCAGCATTTCAGTAGATGTATTAAAGGGGTGACATCCTTGTTTTCCAGCAGCGGTGTGCCCGCTCCAGCTGACTCAATCCTTCTTTCAAACAGAGAAATACATTCCTGAAATGTCCTTGATGTTATCGGCTAAGCTATGCTGTTACAACGCTCCAGATTTTATGTTGAACTCGCATCTATCACGGCTAACAGAAATGCACTGGCAAGACAGATAACAAACTTCTTCAGACAACGAAACTCTTTTTATCCTAACAAAGCTGCCAGTTTGACAAAATGTTGTGCTGATCTTTATCAGAATTCATTTATATTGACACACTGACAGAGGAACAAACAACTCTAAAGAATACAACTAGTTAGAAAAAGGAAAAGCCACCAAAACGAGTTTTACATTACACTAGGTCAGTGTTTCGGTTTTGTACAGAACGCTGTTTGCAGTGAGGCACTGATTCAGATTGAATATGCACACACACACACACAAAAATCTATATATAAATAAGGTAAAACTAACTATAGGTAATTTTGCAAGTACATGTCAATTCTACTAACCCAACCAGTCTACCAATACTCTAATGAGAGTTAGTTGACAAGTAGCTGGAAATTAATGACTCATCATGAGAGTAAAGCCATAATATGTGGAGAATCTCTATAAACATTCTTTTTTTTATTAAAAAAAAATCTTGCAATATTAAGCCTTTAATTTCCTATAACTTGATTCGGTCACACTTTATTTTAAGGTCCAATTCTTGCTATTAACAAACAATTAACTACGACTTTTGCCTCAATAAACTCCTAATTTGCTGTTTACTAATAGTTAGTAAAGTAGTTGTTAAGTTTAGGTACTGGGTAGGATTAGGGATGTAGAATATGGTCATCCAGAATATGTGCTTTATAAGTAATAATAAACAGCCAATATACAGAGATTTTGAGAATAAATCTGTAATATGTTGAGAATAAATTTTGTAAACATATCTTTATACAAGAAAAAAATAGTCTTAAAATTTCAGTATTAAACCTTTTATCTCCTAAAACTTTATTCTCAAAATCTAAGATTTCAACATGGCACTAAAACATCATTGTACAGTTGAAAGATGTGATGTCTTACCCCTTTTTTGTATGGTACACAGTCTTTTTTTATCTTATCACACTCAATTTAGACTGCAAGCTCACATCTTAATCATCATTTTGTTTCTGTGGCGCTGTAGATTCAGCAGTGGCACAGAAAACAATTGCAAGCGATACCCAGAATCAAAATATCTGATTAGTATCAGTCAATTTTTCCCCTTTGACATTTTACCATTGCCTAGTTTACAAGGCCTGCATGATTTGCTGAAAAACTGGACGAATCAGCTAACATTTGTACATTAATCAACAAGCATATTCTGGGGATGGTATAAAAAATAATCCTAAAACAATGACAATGATTTCATTTAAATACAGCGCAGCACTATATTGACACATTTAGCACTTGGTTAAACTAAATTGAGGGCGGTTAGTACAGATGATTTTTTTTTGTTGTTGTTGTTGTTGTAAAATGCTTCGATAAAAAGTGGCACAGTTGTAATGAGTTTATCTCTTTGCATACTATAACTGTTCAATCATTTGCAAACTTGTAGGCATATGTTTTAGTAGTTACAAAACTGTTCAAATAAATTTTAGCATGTGTATAGCAATCATTTCAACTGCAAAATACATGTTCCTGCTTTTATAAATTCATACATTTGTCAGGGAGATAATGATTAGATTTTAAAGAGCCGTGGCTCTGAATGTGAGGCTTCTGGCTGTGGCAGACTGTAAATGGTACAGCACTGCACTGGCACTGCTTCGGCCCCCGGTTACCAGGACACACTCCTGCTGCCTGGCAACCCAGCGGCTGTGCGTGTGTGTGGGTGTAGCATGAGGAGTGCCAAGAGATGAATTCCAGTGTTCAGAGACCGAGATGAAGGATTATTACATTCTGACCGCCAGCACCTGCAACCCTTTTTCGTTTTGCAGTGTTTTTAGGAGTTCCACTTAAAGCTCTGCAGTAATAACTAGTGGCACTATGTTACTCGATCAGCAGTGGGTGAATCTGCTGGGTTGTGCTCATATAATGAGCTATAAACACTACTAAAAACATAGCACAGACATTACAATGTAATGTAAATGTAAAATAAAAATTACTCATTTAAGTAAAGAATCAAGCACACAGGCGAACTCCTAACTTAAATAACAGAAATTCTCATTCCTGAGTTTGAAGTAGAAAAACTCTACATGTTGCTATCTGAAAAGATGCTGAAAAGATGTCTGCAAAATCATTATAAAGAGACATTAATGCATCAGAGAGCATACTCTGAGAGTGGTTTGAAATGTGATGGGGGTTCAGTATTAAAACAAGGTTGAGAACCACTAGTGTAGAGGCTAAAGTTCATGCCTGGTAATTGGAAGGCTGCTGCTTTGCTCCTTGTAAGGAAGC